>CABHPH010141727.1:0-61932 GCA_902168325.1 Peromyscus nudipes | reverse complement strand
TGTGTGTGTGTGTGTGTGTGTGTGTGTGTGTGTGTGTGTGTGTGTGTAAGTGCCTACAGAGAACAGAAGAGGACACCGAATCCCTTGGCGGCAACATTACAAGTGGTGGTGGACTGTGCAACATGTGCTCTGGGAACCAAACTCCGGTCCTCTGAAAGAACAGTAAGCTCTCCTAACCACCAGGCCATCCCTTCAGCCCCACATTCTCTAGTTCGTATTGGAAAAGAAAAAGCAGAAAAGCAAGCAGCACATTTACAGTAATATCTCATTCAAGACCCATGGGAATTTAATGTATGGTAATACATTTTCATACTATCAGCCCAATGTCATGAAGATATGTCATTTCATAAAAGTGGGAAGAGATTTCCAGTAGTTTAGAGAGAGGGCAAAAATTTGTACCAAGACCATGGAAGGCCCTATGTTCAGTTGCCTGAATGTAGTTATTGTCACTGTTGCTGATGTCCCTAAGTCTTACGTAAGGATTTTTGAAGACAACTCTGCACCCCATGTCAAAGATGTCATATTTGCAACAAAGGAGGCATTAACCAATTAATCTGGGCTTGATTGTCATTCACTCCCTTGAAGATGCTTTTAAGTCCTTACTGAGACTTGTGTGAGGTACACTGTAAGATTTTACTCTTAATAATGTTATCTCTAAGACAACAGCAGGTATTTTGCACTGCTAAAGAAAATAAAATTCCCTTGGGTGTGGAAATTTCTCTATTTCCTGGCGCCAGACTTCATACTTCCTGTACCTGGTACGGCAACTCTAATTTTTGAATAAGTTTAATGTAACATTTTTATCCTTTCACTAGTAGGACAAGATATGAATGGGGCAGAATCCCAGCGAAGATATGTGCTTATGTTGATGTATGTTGATGTATTTTTAAAGGTATACAATCTACCAAGTACTTTGTAAGATTGGTTTCAAAGGGAGTTAAGGGATTTTTTTAGTCATTAAAAATGAGACAAATGGCTCCACTCAAGTTATAAGGGATCCTGCTTCCTGCAATAGCACAGTTCAACAATGTGTCACTTTTATGTAAGAATAACTCTTATTTTCCAATGAGATTCACTTTACCTACAACACAGCACAAATTGGACATCAATGTAATATGCATTTTCTGTGGAGCAGCAATGACAGAAAAGTAACAAAAAAAATGAGAACTGTTTTATTTCTCTTTCCTTCTCCAGCTGTTTATAATAAGAATGTAATACAAAAATGAAAACACAGCTCTCCAATAAGATCATGGCACGAACTGACATACATTTATAAATTAATATAAACACTTCCATTTCAAAAAAGTAGATGCCTGAAGCATATCAAAGTGTATCATGAGTTATATAAAATTCTAACTAAGCTAGCATAGCCTCACAGGTCCGTACTCACCAAAATAAGAAACATTTGCATGAACAAAGACCACACAATTATACATTTGCGTATCGATGATGCCGCATGGTTTTCTCTTCAGTAAATTTTGAGCAAATTTAGTAACCAACCAACATGTTACTTAGTGCCAATGTGATCAAGGGTGTGTCACGCTTGGTGTGACATGATTTGTCACTAGGGTCCTTGACTGCTGGCAGAGTGTAACCCAGTGTGATGGCTCATTTATTGAGAACATTATGAAACCATCCACTGGTAATGATTTTCAATCATAGCTGATCCAGGCCAGATTTGAACCCCTGACCTACAGGTGCAAGTTCCCATATCCGGTCTCTCATTGTGTGTGGTTAACATTGTTCCATTCCAAGAGGTCGTGATAAAGAAACTATTTAGAAGTGGGGGAAACTGTTCAATGCCTTCAAAAGACTTCCTTAAGAAACTGTCTAAAAATGTGATGGATTTTGAATTTGCTTCAATGGTTTACTACCATAATTAATGTTCAGAATTCTAAAATAAGGTGTGCTATTTCATGTTAAGAAGGGATTGACCATCGAATCGACCAATCTTGCTGTGAAATATAATCCTGGTTCCTCTATGATTGAAATATTCCTAAAGAATGGTAGAAGAGAGTAATTTAAGACAATAGACATCTCAAGGAATCTGTCTTAATTTACCATCTATTAACGTCTATCTTCCTTTCCAAATTTAGCCACTAGAAACTAAACAAATAGGAGAAAAGCACAGATTTCATAATGACAAATTTAAAGATTAAAGATCTCATGTGAAATGTTCATAAACAAAGATGCAGATCCTTCTCCTGAAGTTTATTTTTTGTTGTTGTTGTTTTTTGTTTAGTTTTGTTTTGTTTTTCAGTATGAGAGGTACTTCTTTCAGTCTTCAGTTACAGGTGGTAAAATTCCTATGAGATTGTGTCCCACGTAGTCTAATATAGAAAGAATATCACATTTAAATGGTTCAGTTTAAAAGAAATTCTTTGTGCGTTCCTTTATGGAACTTTCAGGAAAAACATTACTTTTCTGATTGCATAGCACCTAAACTCCAGAAGTTTCTCATGTTCTAAAACCTGTGTGTGTGTGTGTGTGTGTGTGTATCTACTTTTTTGAAATGGAAGTGTTTATATTAATTTATAAATGTATGTCAGTTCGTGCCATGATTTCATTGGAGAGCTGTGTTTTCATTTTTGTATTACATTCTTAGTATAAACAGCTGGAGAAGGAAAGAGAAATAAAACAGTTCTCATTTTTTTTTGTTACTTTTCTCTTATGAGAGGGTATAGAGACCAGAGGACAAGCTCAGATGTGTTCATCAGGAGTCAAAGCCATCCACCTTTAAAAAACAACAACAGGGTCTCTCACAGACCTGGAGTTTAGCAAGCAGGATAGACTGGCTCACAGTGAGCCCCAGGAATCCATACATATCTGCTCCCATCATTGAGATGGCAAGCCTATGCCATCATGCCCAGTCTTTAAAAAGCAAGCAAGCAAACAAACAAACAGTGCATTCTGGGGATTGAACTCAGGTCTTTCTACCTGAAAAGTAAACAGCTTACTCCTTGAGCTATCTTGCAAATTCTAGAAAAACTTTAAAAAAAAAAAGAATTTTGACACATTTTAAACCTACCGTATTGCACCTTAAGATATGTTTCTTTCTCTATTTTGTGTCCTTCCACAGACTGAGAATCTGACAGTTCGTATGTTGTTCACTCCTGTGCCCTTTCACAGAAACAGATCATATGCTTCCATTTAAGAAAAAAAAAAGAGGAGAGAGAGAGAAGCAGTTTTCTTTGCCTCTGTTGAGTGGTGAGAACGTATGAGTTGAAGAATGAGGGTATGTACAGAACCACATTATGGCTAGGCTACAGACAAAGCAAGTGCTCATATGTGCTACACATGTTATTGCAGGCAGGTTTAAAGAAATACGATCTGTGTGTCCAATAACAAGTCTAAGAAATGCTTATACAGCTTCTAGGTTTGTGCGCAAACTGGTATTTCATGTGTTTGAACGTCTGTTCTCTACAGCAGTTTTGTGCTTACAATTAAAGCTTTAGTGGTATTCAAATAATACTGAATAAATCAAAATCAAAATCCCTTCAACAGTGTCCACTCAATGTACTTAGCTCGTCACCAGGTGAGGTTCATTTTACCCACAATGCATCCCTATCAAGTGAATAATATATTATTTCAAACTTTATACATGATCAAACTGAAATTTAGTACCTTGTTCATGGTTAACTGGGATATGAAACACTAGATTCAGGGGATTTGTACAGAATATAACATTTAAAAACCACATTATCCGTTACATTTTTTTATCTCTGCGGGATGGATGCAATAGTGTCTTTCTTTTTATTTATTTATTTTTGGTTTTTCGAGACAGGGTTCTCAGGTTTTCTGTACAGCCACGGCTGTCCTGGAACTTGCTCTATAGATCAGGCTGGACTCGACCTCATGCTGGCCTGCCTCTACCTCCTAAATGCTGGGATTAAAGGCTGCAATGGTGTCTTCTAATATGAAATACGCTTTCTGGATATTTGTAGCATCTACTCAGTTTAGGATGCCAGGATGAACACTTCTGCTCCTCTCCACTCTCAGCTTCATCCTTAATTCATGTAAAGGTACCATATTCAGCCTGGTGGCATGACATAGATCCTATTGAAAAACATTTTCACAAGAATAGCATTTTTCTCATTGTAAAATGCTAAGAGCTGTGTTCCACGATGAATACAGGCTGGCTGAACATGTTTGAGAAGAAACTGAACACACGCAATAAGTCAAAGTAGCTTTAAGAAAATATAAAGGTGAAATGAAAGTTCAAGTATCACTAACAAGGAAGAGAAAGGTACTGGGCAAGAGTGTCAAAGTATAATACTTGGTAGGCAGGAGAAATTTTAGTAATGTCAACACAATTCCTAACCTCGAGCTCTGGTGGTTAACAATAGGTCCAATTAAGTTGTAGGCAAATGATAGTGAAGGATGTGGCAATGCTACCACCATAAGGTAAAAATGCCTACAAATTCTTTGCCAAAAGAATACTTGAATTTGTTCAAAACTTCACATCAGGATGAGTTCTGAAATGGTGGTAAAGCTGAGCAAATCTTGAATGGCTTGGCAGAAATAACAGAGACAGTTGAGTAGAATAAGACATGATGATACAATCCAATTGGACTTAAAAATGTTCACATTCTACATTAATAGTTGTATTTGAAGAGAGAAGCTTACTGAAGAAGAAACATGGCCAACTTCCGAAGGAAATATAAGAAATACTAAACTGATTCCACCCCCAATACTCTTTCAGCATGGCCCAAACATTGAGCTTGCCAGTCTCCTACATCTTCCCAATCAGCGAGACATTATTTATGTCTGCTAGGCTGGCTAGTCAGTGAGCTGTAGGGATCCACAGGAAACTGCTTCCCATGTGCCTAAATGCTGGGATAACAAGTGCATACCACCACACCCAGCTTTTTGTAGTTGTTTTTGTTGGATGTGGGTTCTAGAGATCCAACTGTGCCTTATACTTACAAAGCGGTTACTTTGCTGAGCTTTCTTCCTATCCCACTTTGCCCAAGGCCTTCTCACAAATCATATAGTGATATGAAGGATTATCATTTTCCTTTCCAGTTTCTATGCCTCTCCTGGAAGTAAGAAGGATTGTTTTCAGGACTTCTATATTTCCACAAATGTGTAAATGAAGAACAGAGCAAAGTGTGAAGTGTGAGTCTCTTTAGTTTTTGATGCCATGACCTAGGCCATCCATGCTATGCACACACCTTTCCCTTGTAGGCAGAAGTACAGCATGCTGTCCTCAGGCAATGTAAAGTTGGAAAACACTTTAATGATACAACGGAGGAACACAGACAAGCTGCTCTTGTCATTGTCAGTAGGCAAATAGCACAAATCTGTCTTCATTATTGCCAGCTACGCTGTAATACCTGTGAGGGAGGATGTGGAATAACTTTTACCATTATCCAGGGGCTAAATACCATGCAGAAACATAAAGGCAGACTTGTCTTTGTTTAACAAAACTGGAGCCACATTTCAATCGGAAAATTGCTTCAGAAGGTTTTGACATCTTTCTTGTTAAAATGCTAGGACCTACAGTTTGGAAGAAAGCTCTGCCAGTAAAGTGTAGCCCAATTAGCAAACTCTAGGCTCAGTGAGAGACCTTGTCTCAAAAAAGAAGGTGTGGGGTGATTGAGTAAAGAAGACACCGGACATCAGTCTCTGTCCATTACATGAGTGTGAGCACACGTACACAGTTACCACTGTGTGCACACATGCACACGCATGCTCTCATACACACATACACACACACACACATACACACACACACACACACACACACACACACACACACGTTAGATACCATGGCCTCTTACCTCTGGGTGAATAGTCAATGAACACCAACTTCTTTTTTTTTTGTTTTTTTGTTTTTTTGTTTTTTTGTTTTTCGAGATAGGGTTTCTCTGTGTAGCTTTGCGCCTTTCCTGGAGTTCACTCTGTAGCCCAGGTTGGCCTTGAACTCACAGAGATCCGCCTGCCTCTGCCTCCCGAGTGCTGGGATTAAAAGCGTGCGCCACCAACGCCCGGTGAACACCAACTTCTTAAACAAACAAAGAGAAAATAATAAAATATATTGAACAGTACTTTTTTCCCTTTGTAATTTCTTTAAGGGGATAAGAATGAAATTAATTTTGAAACACCATACTCTAGGCTTGATATAATTATTGTATTTGTTAATTCACATAAACTCTCTGAACACACACTAGAGGAGCACTTTAAATAGTCCAGGAAGAAAGAGGGGCTCATGGGACCCTACCTTTTATCACTGAACCATTATCTATTGAAAGACTCTGGGAGAAAGGGAATTGCCATCCTTGACTATATGCATCTGCTGAGCCCATGAGGCTCAGACAAATAGCTCCAAACCCAACCATACAGACAGTCCTGGTTCATCTTCTCATGACACAAACCCCACTTCTGGTCATCCATTTGTTACTCTTCCTGTGTTCCTATAATATTTACTGGACTCACTCATTATTATTAATACCCAATCAATCTTTATTGTGTCATATTGATTCTACCTTCCAAAGCTTTCTTAAATTTGACTCTTTTACTCCATTTCTATATACACTTTTCTAACTAAGGTCTTTTTTTTGGCATTTCATGTGATGGAGGTGAGGACCATTACTCCAAAAACATAGCACTTTGTCATATTGGTTAATTTAAGCTGAAGGAGTTTTTTTTAAAAAAATGACAAATAAAACAAAATGCACCTTTGGAAGCAAGAAAGCACTCTTAAGTTCTTCCCTAAAGCAGGTTAATAAAACATACTCAAAATTTTCAGGTCCTTTTGTAGTCATGGAACTAAGAAAAGACTTTTTATGAGAGTCTGCTTAGAGAGATAACAGCCACCCCCTATTTTAGAAGAAAGGAACAACCTTTTTTTTTTTTTCTAGATGAAGCATCATAGAAAAAGTATGACCAAACAGGCCATTCTGAATGTCTCCTGTTCATTAACATCTACAGCCTTCATGCTCATGTTTCTCCATAACCAGCAACTCATCAATACTTGCTTAACTATTTCTTTGGATCTTCATTTCCTTATGAAAGCTTATGGTACATAAAGCCTAAAAGTGTTGACTCTTCTCTTTTCAGTCTGTGTTTTGATAGCTGTTTGTTGTTTCCATTTTGTTTGTTGTTATTGTTCTTGACAGGGGCCCTACTGTGAAACCAGGATGAACACATATGGTGTGTTTTCTCTACATACACTTGCACCCTCAATTTATTCTCAACCAAATAATAAGGCTGATTTGGTTCAATAAATCTGATATATCCCCTTCTCTTAATATTTTCTTCAGTGTCACACAATAACAAGCACATTCACTTATGTTGCTTGCAAGACTCATTTGACCTAGAGCTTAAGTCCACAGGTCCCGTTCTTCAGCTCTGAGTTCTTTCCCAGTCTAGTAAGTTAGAAATGGTACAGAAGGTTTCACAGCCTATGAGGAGTAAACATGATCTAGGTATATTGTATGTGAAATGGAGCCAGCAAAGTTGCGCTAGGAGGTGAATATTAATGCCTCCCAAAGATAAAAGATGTACTAAAAATATGACTTTAATTCTGAGGGAATTAAAGGTTTTATGATTTCACATGAGGGGTAGAATATCCTGGCTGTGCTTGAATTTGGGGGAGAATCAGAGAGCAAATTCCTAGCTTCTGGAATTATTTCTCATGGTTTTCAATTTTCTTCAGCTTATAACACCTAGGGGAAGGGAGATGAGTACATGTTTGCAGACACTAAGCCTACATCATTGGGTAAAATTAATTGAGTGGCAAGTACAAGATTAAGCTGGCAAAGCAGTTAGGAAGCAAGTGAAGTAAATTAGAAACAAGGGAACAGGACTTCCCATGTGGCAATGGCCATGAGCATGGGGAAGAGGGGACCCAAGGGAGGATTCTTAAGAAGTAAGGAGGAATATTCTTAGGTCTTAGGGAGGAAGAGGAAGGAGAAGGGTCAAGGATGGCTGATAGATATGGCATTCTTTCCAGTCAGACCAGTGACAGCTAAGCCATGGTGAAGTGGTACAGGTTGTCCATCATAAACCCTGATGGAGATGGGATGATATGTTATTGTGCTGGTGTTCACTGCAAGAAAAATAACGTTTTCAAACTAACTTTGTATGGTAAATCAAAGATTTGCCCCTGATTTTTAAAACTCATATTCCCTGTTACAACCACACATAAACATATCAACCCATAACAATCAGGGTTTATGTTTTTTTTTTGGTTTTTCGAGACAGGGTTTCTCTGTGTAGCTTTGCGCCTTTCCTGGAGCTCACTTGGTAGCCCAGGCTGGCCTCGAACTCACAGAGATCCGCCTGCCTCTGCCTCCCGAGTGCTGGGATTAAAGGCGTGCGCCACCAACGCCCGGCTTCAACCTAAGATTATAAATTTATAATTCTATTGTTTTAAGATTGTATTTTTAAATCATGTATACATGAGGTGGGGGGAATAATGTACATGTGAGTGACAGCTGAGGCTGAAGGAGGGTATCAGATCCATCGGAGCTGAGGTCACAGGCATTTGTGAGCCACTTCATGTGCGTGCTGGCAATCAAGCCTGGGTCTTCTGGTAGAACAGTGCATGTTGTTGAGTACTGAGTTGTCTCTCCAGCCCACATCTGTAATTCTTAAAAGGAATATTATTCCAGCCAGAGTTGGTAAACGGCAAGGCAGGATTCGCTACGTAGTTTACAGAGCCCTAAGCAAAGTCAAAACGGAGATTCCCTTGATCACCTGTTAAAAGCTCATGATAGCAGCAATAGGACACTTGAGCAAATCTAAGGTCTTCTCTGGGCTTGCGTCCCCGAAGCCCTGGTGCAGCTACAAAGTAAGGCTTGTAGGGAAGATAAAGGTTTCCGGGGACACTTCAAAGGTCTATTCATGTGTCTCTGAGATGTACGAATCATTTTTAAGCGGCATGTTGAGATGTAGTTGATTTAGATGCAGTTGAAAGAATTAGGATTGGATTAAAACCTCTGAGAGGATGCCTACCGCACCTACTCTCTACCAACAAATATAAGAAAGTTAAGGTAGAAAAAAAAAGAATTTAGAAAAGTTAACTTCTACTTAAAATGCTGAACTTTGGCCTGTACCTCTTCTGTATTATTAATACACTGAGAATATAATATAAATATAAAATATAGCAGAATATGTACAGGATGAGAGAAAGACTCCTATTTTGGCAAAAATGAGATAAAATGAGATGTATATTAGTCAGGGTCAGTTATGTATATAAACACCCTCTCATCAGTGGACAAGTCTATTTAAACACAAACACATAAGACAAAAGGCCATTCAGAGAAAATGAAATTTGACCAGTAATATTGGATTATCTCTTTGGATTGCATGAATCATGTTCTCCTGTCTATGAACTTATTTTCCATCTAAAGAGCATTAGGTAGATTAGAATTTCCCCTGCCCAATGTTGGATAAACACTGATAATTCAGACTCAGCATTGTTCCTTTTCTTTCTGAGTGGCCGCAAACTCAATTATGTCAAGTCAAGCAAGGTAGGACACAATTGAATTGCCTGCAATTTTCTCTTATATCCATCACATTCCAGACATGACGACTTGAGGCAACACCCTGGCCACTTTGATCACACAGAGGCATTTCCCAAATTTTTGCTCTCAGCCCATTAATAAATCATTTCCTAGGGTATGGGCTGCCAGCTTGAGCTCTGCTTCCCCCTTTTAATGAGTTGCCTGGTATTTTTTTTCTCTTTGAGTTCCAGAGCAATTCTTACTCCTCAGTTCTTAGATTTCCATATAACTACTATGTCCCAAGTACAGTTTTTGGGAAACCTTATGTAAGTCAACATTTAAAAACATTTCTTCTTTTGTTTAAGTACTCACAGGGAGAAACCAATTTTACTAATCTTCTAGCTGTGTTATATATACTAAATATTAATTATTAAAAAGTACACCAGTGAATTGTGTTTAAATTGCATAAAAGAGTCAAGAGTAGCATAACAATAGATGTTTAGCTATATTGCCTGAAAAGATTTATGATTGTCCATATTTTAATTTTTTCCATGTTTTATTCAGGTGTTAGAATGGGTTATTGTATAATTATCAACTTTAGACATCTTTTGTTCATATTACCTTGTAAGCAGCCAGTCCAAAAATAAATCCACCTGAAATGGTGCTTTGTTTCTTCCTTCTCACTTTGTAGTTAGGTGGGCTAAAACACAGCAACTCCCGGGGTGTGGTACTGGCTAGAGTCACTCGTGGCTCTCTTCTGCTGTGCATCATGCAGTATAGCAAGGGCCGGGTGATCAGGGAACCCACATTCCCATGCCTGGGAGGTGGTTCCAGCTCTCACCTGGGCATTTGAACATCCTCCTTGTGTCTTCTCTCCCTTCTCTGGCTTATACTTGCTTCCTCACTGCAAGGAAGCTGGCTCTCAATAGAACCAGCCTGAAGCTAACAACCCCCTGAAAGCTTAGATTCACACTGGTTTCAGTAGTACTTTATCTCTTGCTGTGGTTCAAAGCAAGTCATAGAACAGAACCAGACTGCAGGAGAGTAGAAATACTCTGTACTGTTGAGTGTGAGAACAGCCACACCGATGTAAAAATGGATTTATCATTTGATGTCTGTTTAAAAGACCAGACATCTTCCACCTCATGTGGGGCCTACTTATGACAAAATCACTGGAGAGATGATTGTGCATATTGAAATGAAGACACATGTTGGGGCTGGAAAGAGGCTCAGTGGTTAAGAGTACTTGGTGAACTTCCAGAAGACCTGAGTTTGGTTCCCAGTACCCACATGGGTGGCTTACAAATTTCTGTAACTCCAGTCCCAGGGGATGCAAAGTCCTCCTCTGACTTCCCCTGTGGTGATATTTTATCTGTGTACCCCAATAAAGCTTATCTGGGGATCAGAGGAAAAAGCCAGTCACTATATTAAACATAGAGGTCAGGCAATGATAGCACATGGCTTTAATCCTAGCATTCGGGATGCAGAGATTCATCCAGATCTCTGTGAGTTCAAGGCCACACTGGGAACAGAGCCAGGCATGGTGGCACACACCTTTAATCCCAGTGCTAGCTAACCATAGAGATCTGGAGGTCTATACAGATAGACAGGAAGTGATAGAGCTGGGTAGAGAAAGGAAGTGAGATGGCAGAGCACATAAAGGTTCATAGGCATGAGTATACAGGAAGTAGCTCTCTCTTTGGCTGAGGATTTCCTAATGGTAAGAACCTGGCTAGCTTGTTTCTGCTTCTCTCGTCTTTCAGCTTTCACCCCAATGTCTGGCTCTGGGGTTTTTATTAATAAGACCATTTAGCAATTCGTCTTACATTCCATGATCATCAAATGTGCATGAGGTACATATACAGCAGACTGACAATGTACTTAAACACATAAAATAAAAATAAGTAAATCTTTAAAAAAAATGAAGTATAAAGCATATGCTTACCAAACATTCCTTCTTAGTAACCCAACAAAGTTATTTACTAAAGTTGCCGTCAAATTGATTTCTTTGAAGCACTCAGCAAACTCATCTTTGAGACACTAAATAACTAGGAGGTATAGTCACCATGCAAGTTTGATATTTTAGGCATTTTTACCTACTTCTCATTTCTTAAAGATTCTATTCTAAGTAAAGGTCTATCATCTGATCTAATTCACCAGAGGGAGGATGAAGAAAATTAAGTATCAAAGAATATTTGTTCAAATGTATCAGTTAAAATATTGAATCTGTATCTATATGGATCCATCTCACCTAATCAAAATTACACAGAACACATTATCATCAACAACAAACATGCTAAGTCACTGTCACTCCTGTTTTACATGAAAAGATAATTATAAGTCTTAGTTCTTGGAGATCATTAAAGGAAACATTTAGTATCTCAAAGCAAAACTTGCTAGAGAATAAAACTTATGACGGTATTTATTTTCTCCTATATTAAATTATTTGTACTGAATGTTGTCTTTTCCTAAGAAGGCTGATAGGATTGCAATCAATCAGGGCAATAAATTCCTGGTATAAACTATGAGAATAGAGAAGTGAGGGAGTCCCTGTGTCTCCAAATGACAAAGTAAATAAACTCATGTAATGGGGCAGGGAATGTTATCACAAAGTTGCAAGTGCTGACCAAAGTTCAATGAGTGACAATTAATGTTCAGTTTGATCACATCCCTGTTTACTTTCCCACAATATCTACTCCTGTTCATACAGGGAACAAGTGAATTTCAGACCCATTACATAGATTATAATATATTGTCTATTCTGTATATATATATATATTATATGCTTATATATTCTAATTTATATATAGAATTAGAATATATAAGTATACATATTCTATATAATTCTATAATTATATAAAATATAGCTTAGAAGCTGTGAAGTTTACAGTTAGATTTTTGAGCAAAGATCATACTACTTTATGCCCTTTGATTTAATGTGTGTAGTAGGTAGGGTCTGTATATAGGATACATGTCTATTGGGGTTGTGGCTATCCATATAATGTACATATAAATAACCCATCAGTACAGTTATGGTATAGGGGAGAATCTTTCTCTTAATGACATGGGCATCTTATGAGAGTATACAAAAACTGATTATAGGATTTTTTAGATTCCTAATATAATACAGCACACGTTTTAAGTTCATCTTATAATACATGTGAATATATTTTAATTGAATTAGAAAAAAAATATTAAATTGATAGCCATTATAACCATCTCCACCCCACCACATTCCAGATAGAGCCATGCCTTACTACCCCTAAAAGCAGAAAAGTATAACACTTCTAGAATGAGGTTCCCTGGCCTCCTTTCAGGAAAGATGGATCAGAATCCATTTTCAGGTTTTTTATGTCTTGGTGTGGCTGTGCAGTATTCTAGTTTCTGTTATCTGCATTAGAGGAGAATCCTAGCTCCCATGACTAGCATAGGGAAGAAAATCAGGGAAGTGGGAGGGGGGTGAAAGAGGGTTTGAAGTAATGCCTTGCTTCTCAACCTTTTCCAGGCTCCTTTTATTCATAGCATCTACCATGTCAAAGCACTATGTTCGGGTATCATGTTCTGAGCCCAGAGCCAGACTTTGGGGTGAAAGCTGAAAGACAACATGTACATGGCACTACCATACTAGAATTAACAGACCCTTCCACACCATCTTGCACCCACTGCCATGGCCTCTATTTCCTAATTCTTTTCACAAAACCCTCTTCCATCAAGTGCTTACATACTAAGAAAAACAATCTTTGTTTTGGCGCTACTGTATGGGCTCTTTACAAGACAAGCATGTGTTTTTAAAACATGGAATACAAGATGAAAATTGGGAAAAATTCAGTGTGCTATCAGAGCCCTGAACAAATAGCAAAATGGGTTGTTTCTATTGGGTGCCCTCTGCTCAGCCTCCTGCTAGGTCTGGAGGGGTGCTTTTTGAAACTGCAACTCTTTATTCCCTTTCCTCCGACTTTTGCCATTATTTTCCCTGAGGATCCAACGTTTTCCTCACAAAAACAAAAGCGCTTATCAGTCCCCTTGTTTCTACAATTGATATCACGTAAGAAGAAAATAATTTAAATTCATTCACATTAAAGAATGACTGGCTGATAGGCACAAATACCCCTATAATTATTTTTATTTTAAAACAAGGAGGTTATTAACCTAAATTGCACCCATTAGAGATGCAGCTGGCATATAGGATGAAGTTTCTACCTTATATCTGTGTGTGAGAAACTGACCCTGCCACCCATTCTAATCCAAACTCATTTTTAGGTTATTTAAAAAGACCCATTGAAATTAGAAAGGTTAAGTTACAACTTCTAAAAAACACTTTACTATATTATTACTCTCTCCATAGGAAATGAATGACTGTGAGTTAGGATACATTCCTGTAATTCCTTGTCGAGAACACATGCACAAATAATAGGGCAAGCTGATCCTGCTAATATCCTTTGAACAAAATGATGGCAACACTAAAAAAATTAATCATAGCTTTAATAATACTTCCTCCAGCCCACTTTTTAATAGCTCCCACCACCCTGGTAATTGACTTGCCCGAAGAATTTTTCCGATTTGCTGTGTTGAGAATGGGCAGAGAGATTTACGAGAAGGGTGACATTTGATCACTATGTTCATTTATTCTGTAAGGACAAATTCTAGCACAGCCACAACCAGCTGACAGGTACACAAGACCAGGCAGCTGCAGAAACAGGGTCCTATGCAAGGAGTCAGTCTCACATCTGCAAGTAAAGGGCATTGGTCTACACAGGAAGCTGGGGCCTGCCACCTAATCTGTGGTTTACCTTTGAAATTGTACTTGCCACTGTGTCCTAAGTAAAATCAGACAGCAATTAAGGCAAACACTGCCTACAAGAAAAGCAAGTTCCCGTTACTGAAAGCAAGACCAATTTCTCCATTTTAATTGGCTGCATTAGCTATCCATCTACCATACATGATGAAAGGCTACCAAATGAGGAAAAGCTGCTGTGGCAACTTCTGCTCATGGCTCAGGAAATTGCTGTTGCACTTACTTTAAATACAATTCCAAGCAGAGCGTAATTAATAAAAGGGACTGTGGCATGAAAGGTTATTTCAGAATGGTACAATGAAATTTGGGGTGGAACTGGAATTTCTGAGTGGGGTATTGGACTCTACAGATTTGGAAATGGCCCACGTTAGAGGAAACCTGACCCAAATTCAACTCACTCAATGAATGGATATTGCCAGTAAACCAGCAATTTTACCATGCATTATTTCTTCAGAAAGACTCAATGAGAAGAAATGATACAGCAGGAGAAGGCTGAGGATGAAGGGAGTGAGATTTTAAAATGACTAAAATTCATTATATAAGGGTATGAAACTCTCAGTGATTTTTTAAAAGATATTTATTACGAGGTAACTCAGAGAAAAGTTTTAAGATACTATTTTCATTACGATAGGCAACTTAGAGCTACACAAGATTTAAATTTAATCTGTAAAGTGTGAATGGCAGAATTTTCACATTAGGTTGATTAAATTGTTTCAAAACAGTCCATAATTTTGGCACAAAACTGTTCTTACCTAAAATAACACAATGGACGACCATTAACTTTGCAAAGGTTTCCAGAATAGGCGTCAGGATCTTCAACCAACCTTTGGACATACCCATGCCATAACTACATGCAATATGTTTTAGTGCTACGATTTTAAAGCAATTTCCAAAGTTGCCATTTGCATGAAGGAAACATTCAAACATCCAAAAACTCAGTGCAGTTCTTACTACAGTCCATATCCTGATGCAGTTCTGTGTGGTAAGATAAGAAGATATGGATTTTAGATGAGCAATACTTGACACCCCATGTGGAAATAAGTGAAAAAAATAAAATAAAACAGGAAAACAGAACCACTCTAACTTTACAGAAAGGTTTCACAGGTTTGGGCCTATGACTTTCTTTGGGACAGGTTGCTTCTGTCATGTCATAGCATGTTCCAGAGGAGATTATGTGGGTTCAGATGCAAAGAGTCTTCTAGCTTGCTCTTAACAGAACACGGCATGTACACCTCAACTTTGCAATGGATGTTTTTGGTTGCTCTGAGTATGCAAGTAGATACTCCTTTGTGGCAACAGGAAGAGTCTTTTCCACTTGCTTCCTAGGAGACATCTTTGTATGCTCCTGGGCTTCAGCATGCCTTCCAGCATTCTGTTGACTCTCAAGACTCTGAGCATACTCAGTGGATTTAGTCCAGAGAAATATTAGTTTTCTCTTCCTTGCTAGCCATGATCTGGCTGTTTTAGTATTTCAACTGTAACTTGGGTGGTAATAAAAGAGCAGTGGAAGGAAATAAAAGTCATTTACTTATGAGACTGCAAGCAACTACTATCCTAAGTTCCAAATACAGACCACTCACTCAGGCCATTATTTTAATTCTATTGTTGGCAGAGTGAAGACTCTGCCCTCTATGTGCCTTCCTGCAGGTAGATATGCTACCAGTTTGAACTTTCTTTGTTACCCATCAAGTCACAGAGAGATTTTGTTTAAAGAGCAGAATTCCATGGAAAGTTTCATCTCTACTTTACTAATTACCTCAGATACATGCAAGCTTTACTGTCAAATAGAGTTTATAGTAAGTCATTCTTTCAAAGTTTTTCAAAGCATGTTCAATACTCCCAAGTCATTTGATCTTCAAAGCAACTCTGTTCTATTCCTACTTCATAGGTGAAGAGTGAATTCAGTGAAGAAATAAGACTTGCCTACAGTTGCAAAGTTAGAAAGAGCCAGTCAGTAGGTGAGCACAGGGCTCTGACATAGTACAAAGCTTTGCTCATTCTTTCCCCCCTCTTTTTCTCAAACATGTGACTCTGCCCATATTCAGAGAATGTTAAATTTATCTGACCCTGCACATTAGCTTTTAATTTTATGCACATCTTCCTCAGTACCCTTTAGGGTTTCTCCCCAGCATGCAGTGGTTGGTCGCACACAGGCTTCTGAACACAATTACTGCTTAGTAACTCAGGAGTTTCCAGGACCTGAAATTCTGTCATGAAATGAGTTCCCCAGATGCCTTCCATACAGGGATGAATGGAGTGAAGTGGAAATAGGTCTGCATTCTTTCTTCTTTGGTTCAGAGTCAAACCTGTCAATAACTCCTGGGTACCTAATATGCTCCACACATTAGGTTATATGTCCTACTGCACCAAATGAGATGCTTAATCCACAGTAGCTCTGGCTGGACTCAATTCTTTTTGACATAACCTCAGAGTTTTGCTTACCTTTTCAGACGGAGAAGCATGCTTTCAAGCAAATGTCCCAAAGCTCAAGTTTACTGAAGCCAGCATTTATAAATCCAATAAATACAGTTCAGATGTTTTGGTGTTGATCTTTTTATTCCTCTCTTATCTGCTAGCTGCAGGGATCAGGAGCACCATAGCACAGGAGTGGAGCACATGACCTGTCAGGGTGGCATGGTTGATGATGCAGCCCCTGGTCTATTCCCAACATAGATAAAAGAATCTTATATAGGATGGTTCGCTGTTTTTACCTCTTTGTTCCGAAAATATTTATCAAATAAATGAGTACATATTGGAATGGTAAAAAAAATATATAAAATCTGAGTAGTCATGATTCTTTCCTATGTATATAACCTATTAACAGCAAAGGCCCACAGACTCATTTCTTCTTGGATACACCCACAGTATGTCGCTGGCAGCCAGTAGTCTTGGTGTGCTGACCTTGGACAGGAAGACTTCCAATCTTCTACAGTCAGTCCAGGTCCCCAGTCAGCTTATTGTCTAAACCATTGGCCAGAACCTGGCTGCACTTTCAGTCCTTTACCTCCTTCTATCTGTTCAACAATCAGTCTGGGATCTTGTATTATGGTGACTTATGTGCTTCCCCCCAGATGAAAGTAAATTGCCTTTGAAATAAAAAAGAATTGATTTTTCTAAAAACAATTTCCCTACTTAATTATATTCATTTCCATATCAAATTGTGATTAAGTCTTTATCATCCAAGAAATACAAACTTTCTAGGGACCTAAGGTTTGCTGCTCTGTCACTTTAAAAGACTTCTTTCCACCCTTCAGTTGTTTGCAAGTTCCTTGCAACAGAAATCCAAGATGTACAGTGTTGGTAACACTGCATTGAAAATTTTGTCACTAAAAATAGGAGTTTAGGCCTCTGGTGTTGTATTAGTTACTTTCCTGCAGCTATGTGTAAAATTCTGACCAAATGCAACTTAAGGGAGAAAATAAATTTGGCTGAGGGTTCCAAATGATAAGAATCCAGTGTGGTGGGAAGCCTGGCGGCAGGAACAGGAACTGGAGAGGTCACATCTCAAACACATTCAGGATGCAGAGAAAGAAAACCGGAAATAGGTAAGGGCAAGACTACAAACTATCAAAGTTCATCCTCAGCATGTACTTATTCTAGCAAGTCTTTGACTCCTAGAGTTTCTAAACCCTCCCCAAACAAACAAACAACAGCAGACAAAGTATTCAAATATGTGAGCCTGTCGGGGATATTTCTCATTCTCACCTCCAGAACTGTATGTGTTCTTCCTATAAATAACAGTTTAAGTCATTTTTTTAGAAGATGGTATATCATTTCTCCTCTGCAGGAAACTTTCTATTAGGACAAGTAGTGCCCCAAAGACATATTATCACTATGAAAACTCACTTTATAGACTAGAAGTAGGTGCTGCAGTAGAAAGGAGATTCTAAGAATACCATTTCAATGTGCTTTTTCCCTTTCCACACTATCTCAGTGCTTAGATTTCTGATCACGTGTTCAGTCCTTTTAAAAGTAGCTCTAACTCTTGATTTCAGTGATGTTCAAATTATTTCAGCTACTAACTCATATGAGTTCTGCCTCTTTGTCTCCCAGAGGACTATAGGAAGTGCTATTATTAACTCCAGCAAGATAATGGTCATAATCATTTAAGGCGATTTCTATAAAGAAGTTCTGGCAAAGATTTTCCCTAAACATAAAATAACTGCTAAGAATTGTCTTTGCTTACTTCCAGTTTAGACATGGGAAATCATGGTTTGCAAATTAAAGGTGATTAGTTTGTGACTGACAAATTTGATCATGGTAAATGGCAACAACTAATATCAAGGAGCTCATTAACATTTTCTCACCAACTACATAAAAACTTAGCTCCTGTTCTCTTCTAACAGTCCTTCCTTTAGTCTCATCCTTCAGTGTCCTTCCAATCATGTCCACGCGCATGTGTGCGCACGCTCACTGGGTGGGGAGCAGGGAGAGGTAACACTTTGGTACAGCTACTTCCTAGATGTTTAGAATAATCAGCTTTTCATCCCTGTAACAAATATCTGAGGTAATTAACTGAGAAAAATGTTTATTGGGGCTCCGAAATTGGGAGATTTCTATCCATGACTCATTATGCCTTTTGCTTTTAGGTCTGTGGAAGGGCAGCACTCAACTCAGGGTTGTAAACAAAAAGCAAGAAGTGGGAAGGCGCCTGGTTCCCAACATCCTCTCCAGGGGTATACCCCCAATGACCTACCTTATAAAGGCTCCACCATTCACATCATTTTTAAAACTCGGAATAGCCCTCTGTGGAGATTCAAGACCCAAATGATAACCATGGGCCTCCCTTTGTAATATATATGTCATTATTACTTCCTGCCTATGGATGTTTTCTCATCTCTCAGAAATTTCATAAGCTCTGAAATCCCATTTAAATTTCAATCAAGTCACAGCCTCAACTCATCCTTGCTTACAAATATCCTACATAGTAAAGCAAGTATACAATGCTCTTAAAAGATCCTGGCCCACTTCTGTAACAAATTTAATCATATATATGTGTATGTGCCTGCGTGCATGTGATGCAGATGTGTGTGTGTTATACAATAGAGATCATGTATATATTATATAAAATATATATCATGTATGTATTCTATAAAATATATATAATACATTACATATATATTCCCTGCTGTACTGTGCTAACCTCCTCTTCAATACAAAGAGTATATTTTGTCTGGCTAATTTATAAATGCCAGAAAAGTAGGTCACATGTGGAGAAGAATAAAAAATGGTTGGTAATGGGAGGAAGTTGTATCTGTGTCTATGTGTGGTGAACATGTATACACATTCATATGTGTACTTGTATAGGTGTGTGGAGGCCAGAGGTCAACTTGAGGATACTATTCATCTCAACCGTTTTTTGAGACAAGAGTTTATCCTTGGTCTGGAATGTGCTAATTAGGGTAGATTGGCTGGCCAGTGATTCCCAAGAATCCATCTATCTTTACCTCTCCAGCACTAGCCTTACAAAAGCATGTCACAACTTTCGGCATTTTTACATGGATTCTGTGGAATTGAACTTGAATTTTCATATTTTTAAGGCAAGCACTATACTGACTGTGTTGTCTCCTAAGCCCAATATCAGAAACTATTACAAGTGGATTCCTTTTTCATATTTATGGTATGACATTTCAAATATCCAATATCTTTATGTTACATTTAAGAATAAGAAAGTATTGGAGGTAAAATTAATGCTTATAGGTGCAAGTAAAAGAAAAAAGAACTCTTGCAATCGCCTACAGGAAATTGAAATAGACCAACCAATTCTTGAATCTGGATGGGAAGCAATGTTCACTAAAATGAGTTCTGAGCAGAGAAGCACTTAAAAGAAAATGTTGCTTCTCAAATCCCCTAGCCTTTATTCTCAAATTGAGAGTGACTTGCATGGCAGCGTTTATCATCCAGGATCTGTCCCGTCCCTGCCAGAGCTCTGCTTCTGGAGCTGGGCTGGATCCTATGAGACTTGAAGATATGTTCACAGAGATCCAGCAAAATAGAATAAAATATGTTGCTACACAACTGCAAACTGTCGATTGTTTTTCTTCCTCTTACACTGATTAGCTTTATATAAATATAATGTCCTAAAGCATGTGATATTTCACTTTAGAAAACATGACTTGAGTTAGTCACTGCAAACCAATACTTCCCTCCAATGCCTGATTCTCATGAAGTCCCTAGACAGAATATCTTTGGAACCACAACATTCTGTGTATTTCCCTAGAAAGGAAACATTCAAAATGTTAACTGTCATCCCATAATATTTTAATGAACACTTGAAGAACAAAGAATTTTCTCCCTAAGTGAATCAGTAGTCACTGAGTACATTTCTTCATTTGCCTGGTGGAGTGAGCTACAATTTCATCCTGCCCACAGGCTATGGAGGAAAGCAAATAAAAAAATGGATGAAAAATGGAAATGTCTTAACAATGAAGATGCTGTGTTTTCAGAGCTCCCTAAAGCAATTGGAAGGGAGGAGTACATGAACTTCAAGTGCTAAGCTGGTCAGAATCCCCATTCCTTGTATCAGAAAAAGCAATGGAAAAAACAGCCACCTATCACTGTAATACTTAATATGAGCTAAGCCCTGGGTATTGCTTTTATATACTGTCCATTTTTATCTTTACTGCAGTCCACGATTTTCCTATCCCCGTTTAAAATTCGATGGCTGGAATACACAAACCTTGGTTATTAGCTGAGAGTATAATCATTTAAGAATGACAAAGGTGACATTCTGTCTGCCTGATTTCCAAACTCCATACTGTTAATATGCACACACAGCTGTCATTTAAGGTAGGTCCAGGAAGATCACTGAAATTTTTGTTTTCTATTCCTTTATATATATTTGCTATACATGCTTTCCTTTCTTATTTCCAGGCTCTTTTTAAGTAACTTGCTTAAGCTAAATATAGGGTAGGGTTTTTTTAATTTATTTGTTTGTATTTATTTATTTATTTAAGAAAGGATCTCACCCTGTAGCCTTAGCTGGCCTGGTACTTTCTATGTAGACCAGGCTGTCCTCTAATTCACAGAGATCAGCCTGCCTCTGCTTCTCTAACACTGAAGATGTGAGCCATCATGCTTAGTGAGTAAAATTTCATGTGAAGTTCCATTCCATGGTGCTCATTGTAACTGCATAGAATTTCATTGAGTTGCATGAATTTTAGTTCGGGTTAATTTTGATGTGTGATGTGTTTATTTATTTGGAAAGTTTTTTTTAATTAAAAAATATAAAAATTTAAATGGAGGAATTTTTCATGCTTTTTAAAGGCTGTGTGGTGTTAATACTACTAAGAAGGTCTCTTTCACTAATGTGTCATATGACTTGTGCAAGAAGTGTATCCAGAGGGGCCCATATGTTTCATGTGTGTGATGTGGTAGCCCAGGGATTACTTTATGTTGCTTCTTATTTTAGTAACCCTGAGAATGTTCTGTCATACAACCCTGAGAAGTCAAGGAAATTAAACCCGAAAGAGGTGAAAACACAGTTGGGAGGACTGTGGAGAGTCATAAATCTGACCCCTTCCTGACCTCAGTGTTCTTTTCCACTTGGTGAGCATTTGATTCAAGATCCCAAAGTGAGGAGCATTACAAAACCAGATCAGTGGTCACTGTGGTCTACACCTCACAAAGAGGAGGGGCCATGATGGCATAAATAAATACTGTAACCTTAGAACTGGGCAGTTGTCTTGCCTTGTGGGCCCCTAGGGAAAACTGGTTTGGACCACACAGAACTCCCAGCATTGTTAAACAGCAAACCACAACATGCTGTCCGTTAGTAAGCTCTCACCACAGTGCAGTTGACTGACTAACCAAAATATTCAATGTTCAGCCCACTCAGAAAAATCACTAGAAGCAAACCTCACTTTCTACTATGGGGTGGATTCAAGAGCGCTCAAAGCCTCACCTGTGGGTTGTGTCAACCAGTGTCAAAGGGGTTCCAATTGGGTTGTGAAGTAGGAAAATGCATAAAGAAGTCCAGTAATGTGATTTTTGTAATTAAAGGAAACTGATAGAACTAAAGTATTGTGCTTTTTTTTGTTTTTTCCCCCTAGTTTTAAAGTTAAAATCTGTTTTTTTTTAATCATAGGATAGTAATTCTATTTTAAAACTTGTTTGTTTCCATATTGTTTTACATTTTGTTCTTTGCTTTACAAGCCCGCAAAGGATTTCAGAAAACTTTTGGAAACTGTTCTGAGTTATGAAATTGAATAGTACAGAAACTATATATTTTTTTTAAGAAATGCAGGAGGAAATAAGCTTCCCCTGTCCTCTGCAATACAAACAAGGCAGTCAATCTTAATCAGTCACTGTTGGATTTGAAGAGTTGGACCGTCTACTCTAGGTCTGAATTTTTGATTTTGCTTCACATCTACTGTTCTACTACGATTTCATCAACTTAGAGGAAAACTCAATTTCTTAATACTAAAAAGAATTTTTAAATACCAAAATTTTAAAGCAGTCAGATTCATCTTCTAAGAAACTATAAGGTAGAACACTATTATATTTAGACTTCTTGCTATGTGAATGATGTCCATTTATATGTAAGCCAGTTTGGCTGGATTCTAGTCCTGCTATAGCTACAATAGGAAGTCAGAGAATTTTCATGACTTTTTCTTCTCTCTCACACTATTTCAATTTGAAAAGTAAGAGAATAGTTTCAAGTAGCAACACAAAATGCTTTGGCATACAGTCAACCTGAATATGAATCCTAACTGCATGGCCTTAGAGATATAACTGAATTTTTTCCTTGCTTATTACATGAAACTAGCAGTAATAATTCATGTAGTTATGAAAGCACACACTATAACAGGTATGAAGTATTCCATTTAGTGCCTGGTACATAGGCAGTATTCAATACCTTACTAACAACTTGATGAAGTTTACGATTCATATAAATATCAGAGCTGGGAGCTACAGCCTCTGGTTAACAGTCTATGATGCTTGCAGTATAACAAGGCTAAATGGTTCATTGAGTAGTCTTAACTCAGTGAGGCATAAACATGACATTAGTGTGTTTTTTCATACATTGCCTTTAAATATTACATCAAATCCTTTTCTTCACTGCCTTGAAGTTATTCAAGGAAGATCTACAACATTAGACCCACAGACATCAAAATATATGGGCAAATTTAGAGGGGCCTGTTTGAGTTACTAATATATCTCTTTCAACTCTGACCTTGCAGTTTCTCTATGACCATGTCAGTATTTATGAGGCTCACTTTTATAGTCACACTGTGAAAACTCTCTATGTTTTGAGTAGCATGTTGTCCTAGAGTAGAGACATTTGGGCGATGCTCTGAAGATGGAGAATCATTGGAACAGTTGGACTATATTCCCGCTACAAAGGCACAGATCCTATTTGAGTTCACTATTATTCTCAACAAATGCAAAGAGGCCTATGCTAGTTATCAAGTGATATGCAACAAATTATGACAAATGTGGAGATTAATATAAAGCATGCTTTTACCTGTTCCTGTGGATTATGAGTGTGGGCAGGTTATAGACCACATTCTCATGAGGCCAAAGCCTCATTCAGAAGTCAGCTGGGGTGACAGTAGTACCTAAGACTAACCTGAAGTTGAAGAATATTCATTTATTCCCATAGTCCAGGTTCTTATAGCTCTGTGACAGCAGTTTCTGGTCCTTTGCTGTCGTCAGCCTTCACAGGGCCTTTTCATAGTTCACATATCTTACCCCTAGGAAGCCAGCAAATGGATGTTTCCAGCACCCTACATGCTAAAGAACAAGTCCCGTGAAATTCCATTTGTGAAATCACAGGGCATCCACTAACTTTCCTATAGGTTTTTGTTCACAGGTGAATCACAGGCTGGAAGTGAGTCACACTCAATGAGTAAACTCTACAAAAAAATAATAACATCAGGATTGGTGCTCATGGTTGATACCATTGAATCTATTGGTCAAATGAATTGTTCTTTATTAATTACAGTTATAATGAATATATATTAATTTATAATGAATGCTGTCTGTCAAAACAAGCCACAGTTTTTCAATATCCTCATTAAACTATATATAATATATATACATATATACTTAATATATATATACTAAACCATATATATATATATATATATATATATATATATATATATATTTATATATATATGGAAGCACTGGATACCCATGACTGACTGTGGGCTGCATTCATTGCATTTTTCCAAGGTGTACAGTAAGGAACAGAGTCAACATCAGGTGGAGGTGTTGATTTTTAACCATATGAATATCATGATGAGAAACCATGAAACAATGTTGGTTACCAAGCATATAAAATGAAATGTAGGAATATTCACCATTTATGGGGGAAAAAATCATTTTCTATGTCAGCAACATGCCCCATTTGGTGTGTATATGCAAAATACTCTTGTTTTCCATAAGACTTTTCTTACCAACTTCATCTCTTCACACCTCTGCATCCCCACTGTGACACAATCTTCTAGTGACCTGGTAGTCCTTGGTACCATTTCTGCTGCTAAGGCAGTACTTGTATTCTGAGGACATTTGAGTATCTGCAACTTACCTGGACTTAGGGCTGAATGCATGTTACTGCCTGTTAGAGCATTTTGACATGTCCTTTAGACCACTGTTGTTTTGCCAATTATTGTAGCTATTTAAATGAAAATGGGAAGATAATTTCTGCTTGCTTGAGGCCCCTTGTTCATAAGTAAAACCACAAATCAGAAATAACAGGTAGACTAGTGTGCCAACATTTGTTTCAGAAAACGAGTGCTCTGTATTTTGAAAGGAGCTCCCTTGTCTAATTTCAAATGAATTTTAATTCATTTTCTTGCCTTGTTGTTTGAATTTCTAGTCATCAGTCTTTTTGTCATAGTTTCTTTTTTAAAGCACACCTTTAACACTAAATACAAAATTATTGAGATAAATATTACACTAGTGTCATTATAACTTTTTCAGAATGAAGAAATGCCATGAAACATACTAGAGTTTAAGAAAATAATATTTTAATACTATAACAATGCACCACATGAAAATGGAAAGATTGGAATTTCTATCCATTTTTAGTATTTTGGTTTGCTTAAAGCAAGACATCTTATATGCTGGTTTTTTAATTTGTGTAATTTGTGTTGCTTTAAATTCTACTGTTAGCATTTCAGCTCTGACTCCTATGTTAACTCTGAATAATTCATTTTTTTTTCAAAGAAAACTATCACCCATAAAACAGACACTTTAAAGAAGTCAGAAGTATCATGATCATCTTGTTTACTTGACATCTCCTGCTTCTTACCATGCACCAAGATTGCAGACTGTGTGTGGTGAAGGCTTCTGTGGAACATCCTTCATCCAGAATCTCAGGTCCAGAATTCTGAAATTATAAATTAAAATGTCTTAAACAACGTGGCAACTTTCTGCATCCCAATCTTGTATAATGAAGTAGAATTCTACAATGCTGACTTCATGTATAGCTAACTCTCTTTTAAATCAGTAGCCTACTGTGGAACCTTACTAGTAAAATAGAAGTGACCAGGAACCTGGAAAACATTATCATTCCTACCAGGCTTGGTTTCCATCCAAATACATTTTCCTCTGAATTACATGTCAACAACATAAAGATGAAAGCAGGAAGTCAATCACAAGGCACCATATTCTGGTAATAGTTTAGGAGAAGAGTGCTGGGGGGAGGGGGCAAGAAATGACACATACCCCAAATTCCTGGCTACCTCTAGATAGAAGAGGATTAAACACTGAAGTATGGGTGTGCAAAACTGCCTCTTCCAGATATTCAGGGAGCCAAGTTCTAGGTCTTACTGATTTCATATAGAAAGACCCAATGGCTAAAGATCTTAACACTCAACACCCACATAACTATATTACAAAACAGAAATTAGATGCATGCTTCCATAGATAGATGGTGAATACACAGATGCATTGTTAGCTGACTGATGGAAAAGATAGAAAATTGTACTTGCATACTAATATATATGCACACAAATCAAATGGTATATATTATATATATATATGAAGAATGGTATACTGTAAAATAATCTTGTAATTGTCCTTTTAAAAACAAAGTAAACAAACTAAATATCCCAAACTCCTTTGTAATTTTAGTATGCCTTTTGAATGCATTCTTCCCAAATAAGCTTAACAGATGCTAATGTTTATATCCACATCCTTATGTCTCAATATCTGTATTTCTATGTAAATGCATATATCAAAATAACTAGGTTTTTAGAATAAGTTGTGTATATTTTACCTATTGAAGGGGAAATCCTATTCTATTTAATTATTCTTATTAGTACTTGGAATAATACAGTCACGGTCAGGAGATCTGCAATATTTTCAGGGAACTCTGCGTATTTGGAATGCAAATCATAAACATCTGTGATCTTGCCACCCCAAGACTATTTCCCAAAGGAACTACAGCTCCTCAACTAACCACCTCATGATTACTACAACAGTTTCAAAATCCTCACATGATTCCAACACTCAGGCCACAGTTTATTCATTTAGGGATGAGAGCCAGCCACAGGTTGAATCTATTAGTCTCTCCCTGGATTTTAGAGCTTTAAACTCATAGCCAAAGTCAAGTGGGCTTTTTACTGCCATCTGAAATAAAAGTCAGCTTGCAATGAATGAGAATAAATCCAACATGTGTCACAAGGAAAGAGGTTAAAAGCTAGTTCTTGGTTCCTGCCCCCCTAGCCTCAGCCGAGTCCCTCCACCTTCTCCAGCTTAGTTCTTTAACCCTTACTTGGATTCCACCAGCAAATAAGCTCTTCTATTACAAAATATGGACAAGGTGCTTCTCTTTCCCAGAGGGGAAGGAGAAGAGAATACCAGTTTGTACTTGGAAACAATTGTCCCAGTATTTTGTCACTTTATCTTTTGAATTTAAGCCCCAGTGACCATTCATCTAGGAAGTCTTCCAAAGTGCACAAAATTAAGTTGATTTCTCTATGCACTGACTTTGAGCTCTCACTGCTGCAATTCCGATTGCCACTAGGTATGGCAATTGTCCTTGTTCTGCTTTCTCTTGTCTAGACTCATTAAGACCCGGAGCACACTCTATACCCAACATTGTTTCTCTAATACACAGCTTGCTCTCACACAGAAGACAACAACAAATTGTTGAAGGTAAGAAACAATTGGGAAAGAACAATGGGCATTTGAACTCTTAATTATTTCTTTCAAAACATGATTAAAAATTTTTAAGTGAGTATTTCTAAATAACTTACTAGTGTAACACAAATTTTAAATGGTCTTTTAATAAGAAAAAAATCCGGAGACAGATCTTGGAGTAAATGCTGAAAGATCAGAGACAAAAGAACAAGCCACAGCTACTTCTCACCTTGCCAACTCCATGAATCCTCTCATTGAATGTCTCTGAGCCCTCAGCAGAAAGGGGTCCAGCAGCAAAGTGCTCCAGCCGAAAAGGTTTTCAGCCAAAAAAGCTTTAGTTCCTGTCTCCTCACGTCTTATACACCTTTCTCTACCCAGCCATATTACTTCCTTCCTAGGGCTGGGACTAAAGGTGTGTGCCACCACTGCCTGGCTCTGTTTCTGTCCTAGACTGAGTCAATCTCATGTAGTCCAGGGTGGCTTTGAACTCACACGGATCCAGATGAATCTCTGCCTCCAGAGTGCTAGGATTAAAGGTGCATGCCACCACTGCATGGCATCTACATTTAACCTAGTGGCTCATTCTGTTCTCTGATCTTCAGGCAAAGTTTATTAGAGTGCACAATGTACCATCACATACTAGTGTATGTATGCATATGTGTATGTCTTTGTGTGTACCGTGTTTTGCAAAATTATGCTTCTATGCATGTGTGGAAATCAGAGGACAACTTTAAGGAGTCAGTGCTCTTCTTCTACCTTACAATCCAGGGACAGAGATTTGGTTGTAAAGCTTGCATGGCAAATGCCTTTTTGAGTTTACTGAGCCTAATACATGATATATACATATATATATATAGTCATTTTGTACACAAATATATTTAAATCTAGACTTTTCTTTAATTTCTATCATTTAAATAAAAAATGTTATTGAACATGATGGCAACAGAATTTAATAATAAAATAGTATTAACTTCTGCTCTTTAAATCCTCAATGACTCTGAATAAAAATACCTGAATGGCAAGAATTCTGTTTCTCTCACTGAAAAGCAAAACATAGCACACATGTCTCTAAAGTGTCAGAAGCTAACTCAAAAAGGAAAGTCGAATGTTTTATTCTCCAAGAAAAACAATAGTTTTTTAATAAATTGAACACAGCATATGTGAGACTAAAAGTTATTCTCAGCCCATGTGAGACTAAAAGTTATTCTCAGCACCCAGAAGGAATGGCCCCCTCCAGTGAACAGTTTGTCTTGGTCAAGAGCCAAGGAAAACACTTGTACTCAAAACACTCACCCAAATATTTCACATTTAGAACCTTTGGAGAAATTGAATGGTAGTTTTTGGTTTTGTTTTGTTTGGTTTGGTAGTCTACTGGTATATTTTTGTGCTCATGCATGCATGCGTGTGTGCCTGTGTGCGTGCATGTATGTAAAACGATTCATGAGAGATATCTTTAAAATAAAGGCTATAAAAGGATATTGCCCAGTTGCAGGATCTTATAAAAGGCCTGAAACTGTATTGAAGGGTATACATATATTTATAAACAAAGGAATTTGATTTTATCCCTCTTTGGTCTGTTATTAATTACTCACAAAATGTGGTTGGATGTTGAAATTCTGTTGATGAATAATTGTCTATGCTGATGCTTCAAATGGAGCACACTGTATTACAGCAGCTACCATGTGGGGTAAATACAGACCATCAATATTTACTCACACTAACCTAAACAGGAAGCCTTTCACTTCAGTGGCCCTGAAACAAGGTCTTATATATACATTACCTGTCTCCTACCAACTTCCATAGGGACACTATAAAAATGTTAATTCAGTCTATAAATCACATTAATATATTTAGAAAATCGAATTGTATATGTCACTGTAATGTAGGCCTATGTGACCAATTTGTACAGGATGGATTCAAAATCTAATGCTAAAGCAATGGTAAAGAAGGCTCTTCTAGGTATTTATTTAACCTTCCTTTTTTTTTAAAAAAAAAAAGCACATGATAGTGTTTTTGCTGGGCACTGTTAGGCAAATGATAGAGGGTGCTTTTGTAAACGAGTACTCCTTTTTCCATTCATTAGAACAAGAACAGTTCTTGGCAAAAGTCCCTGCATTCGTCAACATCAGATGAGTAGGAATTTCTGGATCCTTATTGCTTATGAGACATGGCTGAACCCTTGCCTGCTTTCTATTTGTCCGCCATTCCTTGCCAGGGACCATCTGATTCACTTCACCAAGCATTCATCTCTGTCTAGGACAGTCAGGGATATGAAGTCCAAGACTCCTAGGTCACTGTTGCCTTTACTCTTATGGGTTCTAATCCAAGCACATTTCTGTATCTTTGTCTGAGTCATCTCCCAGGTTTCCCTAACTACGGAGAAATTCTCATGATATGTATTCTGGCATGGAAGACCCAATATCAGCAAAAAACCCTTTCTAACTTCACATTCTCTAAAACATCCTTTTCCTTTCTTTCTGAGGAAATAACAGTTCCCCACTGAGGGGGTATTATTTACCCAATACTCTTAGAAATGCTTCTTTTTCCCTTAATGCCATCTGTACAGCTGGACACAATGGCTGCAAAGGATCCTTATGGCCACCTCAAGTCTGAAGGCACTTCATTGTGGTGCAAGATCTGCTGCAGCAGCCATGGCAGCCACTACACATCCATCCACACATTACTCTAGGAGATCTGGAGGTTCCTGTTCATTGTCCTGCATTTCCCTGTTACTCCTCTTCTAATTTTCAGTTATGTCAGATTCAAAGAACATGCCTGTTTATATCCTGGACCCTGAGTTATTTGACCTTTTTCTCCTGGTTCTTCACCCTGTCTTTACCAATACCATCACCACTTCTTTGAATTTCATTATCAAAAATAAAACCCAAACTCTAACTTTAATCTTGAACAGCAAACTAATACAATCTCCTCAGCATTTGCCTGCCATACTCCAATTTTAACATTCCTTTACCATCAATCTCCATACACCACTAATTTCTCACTACTTTCATATACATTGGGTATCTTTTCACATATTAATTAGATCAATAATAATCCTTTCCTGCATATATTCTCAATTTTTTCCCTCTTCTCTTTAACAAACTAATTTTTCTTTCTTAACCCCATTTAAATCCAGCTCTATATACTACATACTTAACCTATTCTGGTAAATATAGTAAAGCAAATCCAAACTACTCCACCCTTCAAAAATTAAATTAAACCAAAGAGGTCAGAAGTTGTGGGAAAGTGTGCTTTTAATATGGTTACTCATCTTCGGTACTTTCAGAAAATGTAGCAGGAATCTTAGAAGGTCTTATTAATAAAATCAAACCTGAGCCAGGTATTGGGGTGAACTGGAAGATCAGAGAACAAGAACAAGCCACAGCTACCTCACCTCGCCAGATCCTCAGCTGGTCTTGTTTCCTCAGACTGGAGGCCTCTGTGTCCTCATATCCGAATGGCTCTCAGCTGAACTGTGCTGCTCAAAACCTAAAAGCTTGAATGCTTAACCAGCCAAATGCTTCTAGTTTCTGGTCCTTATGCCTTATATACCTTTTTGCCTTCTACCATCACTCCCTGGGATTAAAGCCTCGCTTTCTGGAATTAAAGGCGTGAGTCACCATGTTTGGCTGTATCCTTGAACAGATGGATTTCTGCCTCTGGAATGCTAGGATTAAAGGTGTGTGCTACCACTGTCTACCCTAAGTATCTAGTGGCTGTTCTGTTCTTTGACCCCAGATAAGTTTATTAGCATACACAATATTTTGGGGAACACAATACCACCACATTTCCTCTCTTTTTGTCTAAAATTAAAAAAAGCTTATAACTAATATAAGAAAAATTATATCCAATAAGTATATACAATATACACAGTCAAGATTACATTAACGATGTCTAGTCCATTAACATTTGACAGATTTAGATTAAAACTCCATTATATATATTAACAGTGTCCAGTCCAGTAATATCTGATAAACTCAGACCAAAAAATTTTTCATTACTTACATTATTTAAAACAAGTAGTTCCTTTTTAAAAGTAGATTCCATAATCTCCCTTTTTATCTTATCATAACCATATTCTCTCTTTTTTCTTTTCATAATAGATTCAGTAGTCTACCTTTTGTCATTTTTATATCTTCCCCTTTTTCTTTTTAGTGTAGATTCAGTCATCTACCCATTTATCCTATTATTTCTTTATCTTTTTTTCTCAGAATAGACTCAATGATCTATCTCATTTCTTTTTTTTTTGAACAAAAACTCTGCATCTAATCTCCATGTTCAGCTTTTTTTCCTGACCATTAACAATTAACAACTTGTAACCAACCGTCATAAACAATGACAATATCGAAAACTCATTAAACGACCAAAAATCTCCCATCCCACTTCTTGGGAATGTGGGCGTCTTTCTTAAAATTACTTCCTGCTTTCTAGGGGCAAAGACATCTTTAGGGAATCCTGAAAAGAAAATTTTTGGGTTAATTGTCAAGTCCTGTATCATTTGTCCAGTCATAATGAGAAAATGCAGGGCTTGTTTCAAGTCCTTGTTCAAGTAGTCTGTCAGGCTCATCCTGTACCTTGTCTGCTATATAACTATCAGAGTTTCTTTGTGAAATCTGCATTTTTTTAATCTGACATTTACAGAATAATCATGTATACTAACTTGAGTTCTTCCGCGGATTGTTGTGGACTGTTGTGTGCGTGTGGGTGTGGCTCAAAGTTATAGTATACTGAAATGCTTCAGTTCTATTGCAATCTTATAGGACCACTGTGACAAACAGAGCCTTCATTAACAAAATTGTCATAATGCAGTGTACTACAGTAAATGAATTTGCTTAGTTGGTCTGCTTATTCTCTTTCTTTCTTCACTAAAGTAAGGCTGTAGAGGATCAGGTAGTTTGGGCTCTAACTGGCTATACTACTCCTATTATCTCTAAACACAGTGTAGATATCCAATAGATATTCAACAAACATCTATTGAGTGAATAACTAATATTAGGACAATCCATGAATTTGTTTGAAGCAACAGCCACTGAAATGCAAGAGGCACATTTGGATCCATTCAATTTTCCACATATAAATGTATGACAAATAGTTGAGGAAGAACATACATTCTCCATGTGTCCAGGTTTAAGTTTTTCAAATATTTATGAGTCAAAAATGCATTGGTTATTATAAATCAAAATTTTCTTTATCTTTCTCATAGATATTGATTCAGTAAGATTATAAAAAATGCAATGCAGTTTTCTCTTTTAACAGAGGCTTTAAGAAACTACCATGGGTTCAGAAGTGATTCAAACTGAGTGACTTCTATAAATGCAGAATGGGGGGAAATTCTCCATTATAGCTACTATGCTGGGTTAAAGTAAATGGCTTCAGTCTTAATTTATGATATATATTCATTTCAACAAGGGTTTAAAGTAGAACCGCAATTTGTAAAACGTCGCTTCAAAAATTTAGGTTGTATACATCCTCCAATGATATGGAGACTTGACCTTCAAAGTGAGATCTATATTTAGAGCCAAATATTCACAGAAAAGCAACTGTTTGTTTACAATATTTATTCATGAGCATTCAAGAACAGCTCATTCTAGTCAGAAGTGTAGCATTTCATTTCTACAGGATAACGTTCTTCTCTAGGATCAATCAAGAATTGAGCTTATGATCCTCTTCAGCATAATTGTGACACGTGTCTCTTCAGAATGCTACCTGATCTTCCACAGACTTTTGCCTCTAGCAAAGATATTTTGTTGTGTGATTCATTCTGAGTTAATTACCTAACTCCAATAGATGGCATTGTAATAGATGCTGTCTCATCAGTATGCAGAACTGTTCCCTAGCTTGAAGAGAGAATAAAGAAAAGACTTCTTAATTATACCCCACGTTCCCACTCACTAATTGACCTTCTTTCAAATAACCATAAATCAACTAATGTGGTGTAGATTTCAGACATGTTAACAAATGTCTATGTAACGTAGTATGTCTTTCAGAAGAAATGTACCCATTTTTAATCAGTTCTGTTCATCACCATTGTTAGATGATTAGTTCCAACTAATGTTACAAAAATAAAAGTGATTATTTTATCTTTCCCTTTATGATTATGTTATTCCCAATGAGTGTATCTTATAGTCCAAACCTCTAAGGTTCTCCCATGCTTCCCTTTCTTACTTAAGATGATTAAAATGAAGTAATAAAGGAGACTTAGACTAGGAACTCTGGTGTGCATTGCTGTTTCTATGGCTAAAGCAGCTCTGGCAATGACTAGCTTCAGGTAGGATGACAGCAGAAACAGAAGGTGAGACACAAATAGCATTGGGATCATCTTTTATTTCAATAGTGTCTCTTGGAACTCAATACCAGAATGAAAAGTTTTGAAGCTAAGTGTATCAGTTAGGGCTTCTATGATGAAACACCATGACCCCAAAAGCAAGTTGGGGGAAAAAGGGTTGATTTGGCTTACACTTCTACAGCACTGTTCATCACTGAAGGAAGTCAGGACAGGAACTCAAACAGGGTAGTTATCCTGGATATAGGAGCTGGTGCAGAGGTCATGGAGGAGTGCTACTTACTGGCTTGCTTCCCATGGCTTGTTTAGCCTGCTTTCTTATAGAACCCAGGACCACCAGGCCAGAGATGGCACCACCCACAATGGGCTGGGCTCTCCTCCATTGATCATTAATTGAGAAAATGCCTTCCCCCTGGATCTCATGGAGGTGTTTCCTCAATTGAGGCTCCTTTCTCTCTGATGACTCTAGCTTGTGTCAAGTTGACGTACAAAGCTAACCAGGACACTAAGTCTAAAACAACAATAACCAGAAGCCTATGGTCTGTAAAGAATTATTTTAGCCTATTAGTTGGAATGAAATTGATCTTATGACAAGAGACAAGGATTTTCTCTGTCTCTGACTTAGTAACACCCTGTAGCATGAAGAGTGAGGGGGAGAAAATCACCGACACTGCTGAGAATCTCCTCCTGGGTCCTTTGTCACTGCACCTGCCGAGCCTTGGAAAAAGGAGAAGTGCAGGAAGGAAGGACTCAGTGAGGCTGCCAGGAAACAGGAGACCTGTAGAGACCCACTCTGCTGAAAAACTTCAACAAATCAAAACAGTTTACTCTAATGCATCATTTTGAATATGTAATTATTCCTTTTAAAGGAGAAAATGATACTGACACCAGATAGGAAACTTTTCTAAATTTTCAGGTATATAGCCTGGAATGCTTGTTAATTAAAACCTACTAGTAATACATTTTCAAGCAGGTAAGCTTAAAAATACTAGAATGAAGCATGAAAGAAATGTGGACCACTTAATCTAGGAATTAGGGTGCTCATTATATTTGCTTCCTGCCTTGATACAGAAAATTGTCTCTTAAAAGCATGGAAAAGAACATGCGCTAAGCCAACAATACTTGGATCACAACCAGCGCTTCTGTATAAAAGGATTTTACTTCTCATATGCATTCCTGGATGCACCTTGGCACTCTGCACCTCATATTTACTTTGAGAAAATAGTTTATCATCCTGAGTACAGCTTGTGATGAGTCAAAGGTTTTATTTCCAAGAAATACTCTTATTCTTGGTCATACAAAGTTTTGCCTTTTCTGAGTATATGGAAGATCAATTGTCTACCATAAATAGATAAATAAATTCTGTTCTTTGTGTCTTCACACATTTTCATTTTTGTGACATCTCTAGCTCATTGCAAAAACTTCTAATTTATTCAACTAATTGATCCAAGCTTTCAAACTCAAATGTGAATGAAAGTAAAATATACAGAAAATTTGCTTAAAATATATTGAGTGTCTATAGATCTACATTAAACAGCCATACTCGGTGTGTGTGTGTGTGTGTGTGTGTTGATAAAGGCTCTCAAATCACAAAGATCACTTTTAACTGTTTTTAAAAATGCATATAATATCCTCACCCAAATCTCTAATTAACCCACATTGTATAACACAGTTTTTGTTATTTACACAACTATTTTAATCAATTTCCAGGATTGAAAAATACAAGTAGAAAGAACAGTAGATTAGATTCATTACAAAAAACATTTTGTTCTACCTATACATATTTACATTTGTAACATAAGCATTGCTCCTGTTTATTACATGTGACCCAAATACTCGTGGCTTAGTTCATGATCTTTTCTATGCTTTTAAGAGATAATTTTTTTATGTAAAGGAAGCAGTTGAATATACTGACCCCTATTCTACATATTAACAATGGTAGGCATTTTATCATGTTTTCCTCCAATATCTCCATAAAGTTCACTTTCATAAGGAAATATAGTCACAGTATCCCCTCAATATAATTTAGAATGAAAACTATATTTATCTTTCTTAACAGGACTTAGCTATCATTTATACCTTAAAAGACAGAACAGCAGACATCTTATAGAAAACTTCTACTCAGGAAGTGGACCAAAAGAGCCAGAGAAATATTGTGTGCCTACAGCTAAATAATATTTCCTAGGCATGGCAGGAAAAATGCACCCATGAACTCTCAATAATATGGTTACTCTTACATGAATAAGATAGGCATAATAATGATACCAGTAGATATGCCAATGTTGAAAGAGGGAATTCCACCAGGTTCTATCCCTAGATGAATATCTAGAGATTGTCAATAGCTACTAAGAAAAGGAGAGTCGATTTTCTCAAGAGACAGGTTCCTATATAGGTTATCCAATCCCAAGTGGTCAGTCCTGGATACAAGTACATATATGCTAACAATGATAATTAAGAAGTCATGAGTTAGGCAGGGAGAGGGAATATACAAAGAAGCTGAAGGTGGGGAAAGGTGAGAATCAGTGTCGCAGATACAGTACTCATGTATGTTCTCAAAACAAATTAGATACCATATGCTACCAAATAAAACTTCTAGTACTAGGGATGTGTTACCTCTTTTTGAGTCATTGGCCTATGGCATCCCATAGATCGCTCAAACATTATAGGCTATGCTATTGGATATCCTCCAGAACTTGATAGTAAGAGACTATTGCTGAAGATATCATATACTTGAAACATAGATATCTTTCTAGTTTCATAAAGAAATCTATCTAGTAATCAAGTGGAAGCTTTGTCCCTACTGGCTAGCATTCATAGCTCTGGAAGGTGATACACATACTACCCAATGAGAAAAGTAATCATTAATCTCACTCCTAAGAGCTACAATAATGATGACTGTCAAGCTGTGTCCATTAGTGCAATAGTGGCATGAATGTTATGGGCACAACCAATCATTTTTAAGTGAATGTAAGGTCTGCTACACAAGATGGAATTCATACCTGACATTGTAACTGAGGTACAAACCTGTGTCTAGTTATGTCATGAGCCTACTATTATTCTGTTAAATGGACATAGCAGTAACTAACTCCTAATGACTCTGTTATATCTAGAGGTCAATGCATCTATCAACCCTCATAAGATAAGCTTCTTCTTGTAGTGAGCAGCAAGTAACACAGAGATCCACAACTTGTCAACATGCATAGAATAATATACTTCAGAATGTGCAGCCATAAATGGGTCATCTCTCACATTCCTCCTCCCAAGGCTCAAGGATTGAGGCAGAAGAGGGCACAGAAGGACTGTAGAAGCCAGATGTTTTAGGTCACTTTAATGAAACTGCATCTTCAAGACATAACAGGGTAGGTGCATGTATGAATTCATAGTTTCATAGATGTGGTGATATACTGTGTAGCCTAATAAAATTTACCTGAAGATCAGAGGACAGAACAAGCCACTAGATTAAACATAGAGGCCAGACAATGGTGGCATATATCTTTAATCCTAGCACTCAGGAGGCAGAGATCCGTCTGGATCTCTGTGAGTTCAAAGCCACACTGGACTACATGAGATTGACTCAGTCTAGGAGAGAAACAGAGCCAGGCAGTGGTGGCACACACCTCTAATCCTGATATAACATGAATTGCTAAAATGGCTTTTTAATAAAAAAACGTGGAACTAGATATTGGGGTGAATGCTGAAAGATCAGAGAGACAAAGGAACAAGCCACATCTCACCTCACCAACTCCATGAACCTTCTGGCTGAAACCCTCTGAGTCCTCACCCAAAAGCCTCTAGCTGAAAGGAATGCTTGTGGTGATATTATATTCCCCAAAATATTGTGCACCCTAATAAACTTATCTGGGGTCAGAGAACAGAACGGCCACTAGATACAGAGGCCAGAAAATGGTGGCACATATACCTTTAATCCTAGTATTCTAGAGGCAGAGAACCGCCTGGATCTCTGAGTTCAAGGCCACACTGGAAACAGCCAGGCACGCTAGCAAAAGCCTTTAATCCTAGAAGTGATGGCAGGAAGCAGAAAGGTATTTAAAGCATGAGGACGAGGAACTAGAGGCTGGTTAAGATCTCAGCAGTTCAGCTGAGATCTATTTGGATGAGAACTCAGAGGCTTCCAGTATGAGGAAACAGGATCAGCTGAGGAATTGGCAAGATGAGGTGGCTGTGGCTTGTTCTGCTTCTCTGATGTTCCAGCATTCACCCCAATACCCAGCTCCAGGTTTGTTTTTATTAATAAGACTCTTTAAGATTAATGCTACATCTTCTGCCGAAAAGCCTTTAGTTCCTGTCTCTTCCTTATATACCTCCTCTTTATATACCTTTCTCCACCCAGCCATCACTTCCTGGGATTAAAGGAATGTATGCTTCCCAGTACTGGAATTAAGGTGTGTGTCACCACTGCCTGGCCTCTATGTTTAATCTAGTGGCTTGTTCTGTCCTCTGATATTCAGGTAAATTTTATTAGGCTACACAAGATATCACCACATATAGAGCTTGTGACAATATGCATAAGTCCTGTACAAGCTCAAGCCAGACAAAATATCAACATGGAAGGGGAAGGTGGGCACACCTAGCTGAGAATCTATTGGCATTTAATTGCTAGTAGGTAAAGAAAAGTCTGTTTTCTTCCACTGAGTAATATATAGCATGTTGACCATATGCCAAGGCAGACCACATACTCAGGAGTAGTTGGTCAACCAAAAAATAGTCTTAATGGATTGAGGGACAGAGGGAGGAAAGAAGAGGAAGGGAAAGAAATACATACACAGAAAGAGAGGATATGAAGTTGGATAGGTAGGATAATGGGGGATTATCTGGTAGAGGGGATGAATATAATCAAAATATAGCATATAAAGTTCTCAAAAAATAAATACGCACAATATTTTTAAGTATTTGAGAATTATATTTAACAGATGCTTTCAGATTGGAGCTCTCTTCAAAGATCCATAGAGTAGAAATAGTTGTTCAATAGTGCACACTTTTTAGAGTTTTGACTAGGACCAGTGAGAGTATGCCTGATTAAGATGAGCCACCATTAAAGTCTCTGAGATGTTTCACAAAGACAGAAACCACTTGCCTGTAGTGAATTGATTAGATTAAATATTTTCCTGCATTGGTTAAGCACATTAAAGATAGACCCAGAGGCACCAAAATGTACCAGCATCACATTAAGGAAAGAAAACAAAGCATTTCCCTTTCGATTAATTTGACCAAGAACAAGCCCTGTTTTGAATTTTTCATTTCTCTCCATGTGTCTTCCACCTACCTACAGTTTGTAGTTTCTGGCCTACCTATAATCGATTGTATGTCTACCTGTGCCTGCCTGATGTCTGACTGTCCCTCTCTTCTGTAAGCCTAACAAAGGGCTTTGATCCATATTTATTAAATAGTATAGGAGGCATCACATGGAAAAAGAATGAGGGATCCTTTACGGAAATCATTCAGAGAGTTTTACAAAGGATTAAGTTATTGACTCCAACTAACCCAAAACACTTAGTAATGCAAACATATTTTCACCAAGCAATATCCTTATGCTATTTCCAACATTTATGATGATGTTTGTTGTATAAGGCTGCCTTCAACCTGTTTGTTGTTTATAACAAATGCTATATCATAACAAACATGTATTGCTCTCTGAGTCAGGTCAAATTATGGTAGAACCCGTAATTTAAATTTATAGCTATGAATTAGCTTAGCTTGTAAAAGATGAGTGTTTATGTGGTGATATTATATTTGTGCTCTAACAAATAAAACTTACCTGGACATCAGAGGACAGAGCCAGCCACTAGATTAGACCGAGAGGTCAGACAGTGATGGCACACACCCTAATCCTATCACTTGGGGGGCAGAGATCTGTCTGGATCTCTGTGAGTTCAAAGCCACACTGGAAACAGAGTCAGGCAGTGGTGGCATACACCTTTAATCTCAGCACATGAGATCTTATGTCTTTGCTTGGGAAGGACACACATCTTTAATCCCAGGAAGTGATGGCAGGAAGCAGAAAGGTATATAAGGACTAGAAACTAGAAGCTTCTTAGCAGCAGTTCAGTGGAGACACTTTTGGGTGAGGACTCAGAGGCTTCCAGTCTAAGGAAACAGGATCATCTGAGGAGCTGTTGAGGTGAGGCTGGCTGTGGCTTGTTCTGTTCTCTGATCTTTCAGTTTTCACCCCAATACCTGGCTCCATTTTTGGTTTGTTTTTTGTTTTTGTTTTTTATCATAAGACCTTTTAAAATTTGTGTTACATGCATAGGAAATGCAAGGCAAATAAGATTGGTTATTACATTGCTTTCTTAAAAATACATTAAACAAACAGGGTGAGCACACAGTAGGATATCTGGCTCAGTTTTAAGTGTTCTGAAACTGTATCAGTAACTCCGCTGTGAGGTCCAGCTCAAGTTCCAGTCTTTTTGAACATAAGAGATATTTTCATAAAATTTATCACCTCATGTTTTATTAAATACCAGCAATGATATAAACTAAAATTTTCATAGACTTTCCCTAAAATGCCCTTACAATTGTGAAACCAGAACTTTCCTTTAGAGAAAAGGAAAACTCCTGATACAATGAGTAGAAAAGCTTCTAATGCTCTCATCACCCAGTTTTCTGAGGGGAAAATAAAAGCATGGACTCTGTGTGGAACTGAATGTAGAAGATACAAGCCTTAGAGAAACAGCTTTTGTAAAATTGAAAAAAAAAAGAAAAAGAAACAGACTGGAATGTTTTTTCTTAGAATATTATAATTTTGTAAGATAATATGTTAGAATAAAATATTTTGTCATTATAATAGGAAATTGTAAAGCAAAATTAAATTGTGACAATATTCCTCCATAAAATGATACAAATGAAAAAGTTAATTTCTTTTTATAATCTTTGCATACTCTGCAACTTGAGAATAATGCACAAAAGTATATAAGTTTAAAAGTGTAGTACATATAAAATTTTTAATGCTTTCAGGTAATTTATAGGCAAATTATCAAAAATGTTTTCTCATTGATTGCATACTGGGAACCTCTACATATATATGTATGTGTGCACTAACAAACAACATCTAGTATCTGGTATATTCTCAACACAGGTGATAAAAGTTACAGAAAACAAAATTCTTCAGGGTGGGCAAACTGACAGTATTTTTAATACTCACATTAAGCCAGGTACAAGTACCTCAGCCAATGCTTGTTAAACATCTCTGAGTTTTTGAGTCCAGTCTGGTCTACAGGGTGAGTTCTAAGACAGCCAAGGCTACACAAAGAAACCCTGTCTTGGGGAAAACACACACACACACACACACACACACACACACACACACACACACACACCTCTTTTAAATGCTGCTTTCTAATCTTTGTGGGCTATTCCTAGAGGGAGAACTGCAGAAGTGTGGGTTCTTCATGGGTATTTCACCACTTTGCATTCCCACAGATTTAATTTTCCAACAACCCTAAAAGTCTCTCTATTACAACTGAGAAAGTGGGTACATCTTCCAAATTTGGTGAGAGAGTTATATGACAGTGGAAACTTCGAAGCTTGTGAATACTTACATGAAAATTCCAGCTTGGCCTCTGAGGCCACAGACCTCTGTGGCTACATTAGAGAGATTCTCTCAGTCTCAAATGTCTCACCTATAAATGCCAATGATTGATCTCACACTTTAGTTGGGACTAGAGTGAATAAGATAATCTCTGAAAAATTGTTTATGCTTGCCATAGTAGGCATTCAACATTTCATCACATTTCAACATCAGACATATTAGGCTCCTTTTTAAAATATCATTTTATTATTTTCTTATGAGAATGTGCTGGTGAATTTGTCACTATGTGTGTGGAGAGCAGAGGACAACTTTGTGGAGTCAGTTTTCTATTTCTGTCTTTAAAAAGATTATCAGGGGGATATTCAGGTTACTTGGTTTGCATGGCCAATGCCTCCTCCCTTAGTCCACTGAGCTATGTCTTCAGCCCACATCTGGCTTATTGAATGTTTAGGTAAATACACGTGTTTATTTCTTTTTTTGTTTTTGTTTTTTGTTTGTTTGTTTGTTTTGTTTTTCGAGACAGGGTTTCTCTGTGTAGCTTTGCACCTTTCCTGGAACTCACTCTGTAGCCCAGGCTGGCCTCGAACTCACAGAGATCCACCTGCCTCTGCCTCCCAAGTGCTGGGATTAAAGGCGTGCGCCACCACCGCCCAGCTACAAGTGTGTATTTCTATGGTTTCTGTAATTGAATAACATTAGTTAGTCCTAAATCTAGTCATACTGTTTAAATTAACAGTATTCTTTACATGGTTATTTTAGATCCACTGAGGGCTTTTTGCTTGTTGGCCTATGAGTTTTCCATAATAGTAATCAAGAAATTACCTACCATTCTTTTCTTAGGTTTGTTTTCTATATACAGACTAATGCTGGATGTTATGCCTCCTTGTTATATTCACAGGAGTGACAATTGTATCCCTAAAGTGTGAGGTGCTACTTCAGTAGGCTTTACACGAATTTACTCAGGATTTTATGTTGTACTTTGCACTTGGAAGCTATGCCAATGACCTTCAAGTTGACATCTTAGTTGCTTGAAGCAAGGAAGCAAGAGAAACAAAATGTTCCTATATCTCCTCTCTCTAAACAAATACCTTTGCCACACAGCTGGAATCAGAAACAGTACTGCATTGTTGAGGAAACGTGGAAAAACACTTGGAAGTAGGGATGATGTCCGAACACGTTGCCTCAACTTAATAGCAAAACAATGATTACGTTAAGCTTCAGGTTTTCAATAAACAGAACCATGTACTGACCTTCAGACCTTATTCAATCCATTCACATATTTTGACTTTTATCTATATTAAATGTTCTTTAGGGATATCAGGTATTTGGTATAAATAAATAATAATTAATTTTATAAGCATTTATAATATACAATTACTACTGTATTTACAGATTACAGGAACAAAACATAAATATATAAATAGCAAGAGTTTCACCAAGAAAGGTGTTTGGAAACGAGTTGCAGGCAGTTGCAGCAGGACAAATATCTGTTATTAATCTGGGAAAAGCAGCTCAGATGTGGCTCAAGTGAGATGCCGCCACATGTGAGGAAAAGGCATCATGGACTGTGATCCTTTCTGTGGCTCTCATGTGCAACACATCAAGAAAGCACGAGCAACAGAAATACAATTAAATTCAGGAGAAGCCGACAGACAGTCTGCAAGAAGGAAGGAAGCACATTTTAGTTTGGCACAATATAAATATTTTAATGGCACTCCTTAAGGTAAATAACACACAAAAGAACTATTTGTTGGCAAAGTGTAGCCTGTCCTGTGTCCTCTCTAAATTACGCACAAATTCAAACAAGACACAATAAGCTTCCTATAATTAGGTAACTTCAACAAACAACAGATAACCCAAATGGACAAAAGGTTTGAGTAATTTAAAAAGGAAGATAACTCAGTGGCCAGTAAAAACATGGAAAATTTTTTAAATTTTCATTAGTTAGTGGAGAAATTAACATTAAAATTAACTCGAGTTCTTATTATATATAAATCTAAATTAAATATCTTCTTAGAAAGGGAAAGAAATATGGCAATGACAACATGTATTTGTGTAACATAATTGGAGCTCCCATGTGTTGCATTTGGAGACAGAAATGACATAATCATTGTTTATTTTATATCTTGTATAAAAATAATATTTTTAGGAACAAAAGAATTTAGAAAGAGCTGATAATCAGTGTCCAATATAAACATGTATCAAAATAATATAAGTTAGCATGGAAAAATCTGACAAATTGCATGCCGTTAATTTTACTTTAAAAAGCCAGTTCAATATTAGAGTTGAAATGCCTCCTAATTCTGAATGAAGGATTTTACTCACAACAGGCATGAATTCAATGTGAGCCTAATTCCTCTGATAAAGCAAAATTTATGCCATGTAGTATTACTTGACTCCATTCATCTCCCCAGAATGATTCATAGTTTCAAATATTCCCCTTTACTTATCTTGTGAGGAACAGTTGATTACTTATTCATTAGTCATTTTGAAGAAGGGCTTTCTGAATATTCTCTCAAATAGTTATCACTATGAAGGTCTGAGAAAGTATAAAAAGACAGTAATATCTATTCCCTCCATTAGCTTATCATCTAGGTGAAGCGGCAATTGCCTGAAATCACCACAACTGGGTTAATTTCTCATGTTAAAGTTAATATTCTTCAAAACCATCTGTTAAGGGAAGCCATTAAAATTTTGTAAAAACCCTATTTTTCAAGGTATGAAAAAATATTTGAAATAACATAATACCTCCTTTCGAGAAGAAGACACATCCCAAGATGATAAGCAGTTGGTGCCTGAAATCTAAGCGATACCAAATCATTCATACATCTGATTTTTTTCCTAAGCATTTATGATTATGGTAACATCTAATTTATATGTTAGACACATCAGGAGTTAATGACAATGATAAAAGAACAGTTATGACAATGTACTCATAAAATGTATGAATACCATCTCTTTTTAAATAGTCAAGACAATTAACCATGGTTTTTGAGACTCTGGCTTCCTTTCATTAAAAAAAATAATGGAAAATGAAGCCATGGATGGAAAGAAGCACATCAACTTGAAGATAGAAAATTATATATTGAGACAAAGAACTCATAAAACTAATGCTTCCTTAAGGAAATGCATAATCTGTATTCCCCCCAAACGCTGCATTGATCATCATCATACTTCAGAGTGGGACCTTCTGAGAGACAGAAAAGAGATTGGACATTTGTGAAGTTCACATGGCTATTAAGACAAGAAGCGGTTTTTGGTTCTTCATAGAAAGTTTTGACAAGATAATGTCTCTTCTATGTGCACAGAATTCAAGTCTTAATGTTGCCAGCCAGAAAACAACCCTGTTGTTTCTGAAAGAACAGTAAATTTAGTCTAAGATACTTCAGATGCCTTAGTTTCTTTACCTTTTGATGTGATAACAAATACCTTGACAGACTCAGTATAAGGGAGGAAGGTATTATTTGGTTTATAATTCTAGTTCAGTCTACCATTGAGCAGTCAAGGCAAAAGGAACTTGGAGCAAAGATCAAGTCACATCCACAGTCAACACCAAAAAGCAATGAATTAATACATGCATGCTAATACTTGTCTTACTTTCTTTATCCTTATACAGAATATTCTGCCCAAGGAATGATGACAGCCACAGTGGTAGAAGGTGTTTGTATATATGTGAGTTATATAACGTGTGTGTGTGTGTGTGTGTGTGTGTGTGTGTGTGTACACACAGGGATTGGGGAGATAGTTTAATTAGTAAAGTATTGATCATGGAAGTCTCAGAGTCTGAGGTAAAACCTAAGCACCAATGTAAAAGCCAGCACACTTGTATTCCCATTTTGGGAAAGGCACAGCCAGAAGGATCCATCTAGCTTGGTAAACAGCCAGCCTATCCCAAATAGTCAACTTCAGGTTCAAATGCCACACATACACACACACAACATGCACAAACATACAACACACAGACACATGTACAGACAGACATACAAACACACATAAAAGATAACACAAACAAAAAAAACAGAAATTGGAATTCAGATATATTGCTCAGCCATTATGGAATCACAAGACTATATTCTGTCTGTTTTAATTAAGTTTTCTATGGCTGTGAATAGACACCATGACCATAGCAACTCTTTTTTTTTTTTTTTTTTTTTTTTCACCGTGTAGCCCTGGCTGTCCTGGAACTCACTCTGTAGACCAAGCTGGTCTCAAACTCACACATCCCCCTGCCTCTGCTTCCCAAGTGTTGGGACTAAAGGTGTGCACCACCACTGCCTGGCCATGACAACTTTTATAAAGGAAAACATTTAATTGGGCGGGTTTAGAGTTTCATAGATTTAGTCCATTATTATCATGGCAGGACATGGGGGTGTGCAGGCAGACATGGCCCTGGATAAGGAGCTGAGGGTTCTACATCTTGATGCATAGGCAGTAGAAGGAGTCTGTCCACACTGGGCATCGCTTGAGCATAGAAGACCTCAAAGGCCACCCCACAGTGACACACTCCCTCCAACAAGGTCACACCTACTCCAACAATACCACACTTGTTAACAGTGTTACTCCCTTTGGGGGCTATTTTCTTTCAAACCAACACACTGTCTTTTTATAAAATCTCTAATAAATTATATATAATTCAAGGAATTACTACAGTTCATTTGTCAATAGTTTAGAACTCGTTTCCTAAAGAATAACAGAACCAAGGCAGGCATGTTGGTACATATCTGTAATACTAGCTCTCTAGAGACAGAGATAAAGACAGTGACAGAGACAGAGACAGAAGGATAGCCATTTCAAGCATAGCATGGACTGTATAGCAAGACTTTTTCTAAAAATGAAAAACTAGAGAGAATCACAATCTCTAACCTCTTATTTGACTGAACATAGAAATCCACGATGCCAGCTAGTAGCAAAATTGTAGAAATGTAGTCACAGTCTCCCTGAAGCCCCAAAAGGTATTAATAAATAAATATAGAAAAGATAAAACATAATATTCAAGGATAAATATTGTCACTAGAAAGGACTACAAATTCTTTTAGAATCTTGTGGTCTAATTCTATTCAGACTAGTTCTCTGCTATATACAGGTATAGCAGTCTCATAATGAGATTTAATAAAAATGTTCCTGCATTCAGTGCTTCATAGAAGAATGAACAATGCTGCCTTCAAAACTGAGGGAGCAGTTTATTTTATAATTTTGTTGTATTATTTTGCAATTTTATTTATGTACACCTTGCATACTGATTTCTCTCACCTCCCACCTCACCACCATCCCTCCCAACCTCCCCACAAATCTCTTTTTCATATTCATGTTTTCTTTTCAAACTCTAACAAGGGGTTTAAATTTTTCTTTCCTAAATAGCAGGAGAAACTCAGCAACGGTTACAAATTATTGACATCCAGAAAACAATGAAACGGATACAACTAGACTAACGATCAATGACTAAAACACAATGTCAGGGGTTGTTCCTTTCTGAAGAAGGAAAAAAAAAAGCACTAACCTGAGGCATGACAGGTTCAGTCTCTCTGTTCATGGTTCCTGGTAAGTCAGATGCAAACCTTCCTCCCTATAATCTTTCTCAATGTTTGCATAAGAAAGAATAGGATGGCTCATAACAAAAGCCATCTATAGCAATAGCATGCCTACAAGTCTTTGGGGTCATAGACAATGTAAAGGAGTGAGTTACTACATTAGTACTCTATCCATCCATTGCACATACATTCTCTGCATACTGGTCATGTGTCAAAGACTTGTAAAAGCTGGGCAAAGATGACACACAAAGAGAATTCAAAATAAATGGCATGCACAATGTCTTTGTGAACAAGTCACAGAGAATAAATAGCTATAATGGGAGCTTGGAGAAGTTTCATGAAAAGAGCATTCATTGAGCCTGACATTGAATTGCAAGTAAAGGTTTAATAAATGGAGGAGAAGCAGGTCAGAGATCATCAGAAACCGATCAGCTTGAGGAGCATTCAGAAATTTTAGGGCTCCTGAGAAAAAGAAGCTTGGGCATGGTGTTGCAGTTAAAACACGGGCAGCCATGATAACACGCAATGTACAGTGGATGGAACCACTGAGCTCCACAACAGAGGAAAGAATTGGAAGTTGAAAACCTCGGCTAAGACGGGACCTATTGATTTAACAGACGCTTTGTTCGCTCAGTTTGTCATTTCAGTTAGGATCAGCTTAAAAGTAAAAAAAAAAAAACAAAAAACAAAAAAACCCAGAACTAAAACAAACTAGAAATTAGTCTCCATGTGAGAATTTTGTCTGTCCGTCCATTGCTGAATTCCCTGGAGCTGAGGGAAGAACCTAGCTCAATGCCCCTGTGGGCTAAATGGGTACATGTTTGCATAAGTCAAAACAAAACAATTTCTTAAACATTGTTTTTGAACTTTCACTTACATTCTGACTGCAAACTATACTAGCATGTTGACATCTAGCCTAAGCTCAAGTTCAAGAAAAATTACAGCTGCACCTGTTAACAGGGTTTCTCAAATGGGAAATCTAGAATAACATCCTTCAATATAATTCCCACTAACCACATCTCACTGAACTTGAGGTGTGCCTTAGGACAAAATACCAGATTGTGAAGATTCGATAGAGGCAAAAATAGCTATAAAAAATCTTGAAAATTCTTGTACTGATTACATGTTGCAATAATGTTTCAAATATATTGTCTTCAAAAATATTGCACTAAAATTAATTAAATTCTCTTTTTATGGCTTACACGGTATCTAAAGAAATGAAAATTTTTTCTAAAGATCATTGTATACATCTGCCAGTGTGCCCTGATAAATATCATGTATAGAGCTATGATATTATTCCAGGAAGTGGGGTGGTGGAGCATGGATAGAAACAGGGAAGTCAAGACAGCATTGATCTACATGAAAAAGGTTAAGCAAAGCTTATTTAGGAGAATTGGTTGAAGTTCCATGAACCTGTAGACACCAGGCACGAGCAAGAATCAGAACTGAACAAACTGAAACTGAGGTAGAAACCCTTCTACTCATCTCTTTCCCTCATCACGGGTTGCTGGGTTCCCACATGGTCCCTGTCCCATAAGCATTTCACTTGATGACCATCACTGGGCTCTGGTCATTGATGCTATTGGCGGGTATTCTCTGTCCTCCCCACTTCCTGGCAGAAGATAGTTTACTTCCTGGCAGTGGTGGGATTCGATGGCAACATGTGATTAATTATACCCAGTGATTTGTGTTAGTAAGTCCCTTCTGAGCCAGAGTGGTTTATTATCAATTCAAGGCTGTCAATGCTACACATACTTTCAAACCTTCAGCGGAGTGGGTCTCATTGATTTCACTCCTGTTAACACAATAAGTAGAAACTGACTGGGATGAGGCTTCCCAAATAACTTATTATTATGGGGCCATTTGACATAATAAAAAGCTATTCAGTGTATAAGGCTGTCTAATTCAGTAAATGAAAAGTATTCACTACACATACACACAGAGATACACAGACACATGCACACACACACACACACACACACACACACACACACACACATGTCCATGCACACAATTCATGTCCCTTAAAACTAAAGTAAAGGGAACACAGTACCTTAAACTCTTAGCTTTCTTCCCAGGACACATAAGCATCATCCATACCTTTGATAGGTATAGATGCTCTCTTTCTTTGGCAGCTGCTGGCTGAAGATTTATCTCACTATGAGGATTTTCATCAGAATGACCTCTAGAGTTTCAGAGTTTTTCAAGTGTTATGTGGCTGGGAAAGGAGTAATCATGCCTGCTTTACGAGTTAAAGGTATAAGGCTCCAAAGCTTATGTATTTACAGTGGGAGCATCCGTTTCTGTGGCTGATTCCCCTAGACTTGGTTTTGGACGTATTTCTTTGCTGTGACTGGTATAAACAAACATACAGGGAAAGAATAATCCTCGTGCCGCACAAAGTAGCACACAGAAAAAGGAAAATTAATTCAGCAAGGCAATTTCTTTTTCCAAAAAGGATGTCCCCGACCATAAACTGTGCTAGCAAGCACATTTGGCGAAGATTGCCTTTTTCTTTTATCCCTGACCCAGGTGGTTACAGCGTTTCATCCCATTGGTAGGACATTGACTTCACAATTGAACAGAACTGGCTAATTGGCACAAAGGAAAAGGGGGAGCGGTTCAGCCAATACGGGTCCCTTTTATGCTTATTACCTTTGCTAGAGAAAAGTATCAAAAATAGCTGATGGTGTATTCCAATAATAAATAGAATGCACATATTTACTGCCTTTCCTATGAAATCAGGGCCACATATTGACAGATAATCAGCTCAGTCAGTTCCCACGCTTTGGTAAGACTAAATGTCCCATGGCACTATTTGTCAACAATTACACTCTTTACAAAGCTTTCTCTTCCTCTAGAAGGATGATGTTCAAGGTTTATCATTTTTGTTATTCCAACAGCTTTGGTACATGATTGACTGCAACAAAATACTTCTTCTATTAAGACTAAGGTATAGATAAAATAAAAATGAATTATGCCATCCGTTACTGGCCTAATTAATAAGTTTGGTTATCTTATATGCTAGCTTTGCCATCATAAGAAATCAAATTGCTCTGAGTCGTGACTTCCTGAGTTGAGAAACAAGGATAACAGTGCCAGTTAATTGATGGTTGTGAAGAGAGTAAATAAAGACAGCAGTCTGAAGACACAACGGCAATTCATGATAGCTGATGTACCAGGACTACCAATTGTTTTTGTTTTTGTTTTTGTTTTTGTGACAGAGTTTCTCTCGGTAGCTCTGGCTGTCCTGGAACTCACTCTATAAACCAGGCTGGCCTCAAACTCACAGAGATCCACCTTCTTCTGCCTCCCAAATGCTGGGATTAAAGGCGTGCGTCACCACTGCCCCACCAGATTTACCAGTTTTAATAGACAATTCTCTATTTTTTGAAGTGAAATCCATATGTAACCAGCATTTTGTATTTTCGCCAAGGCAGCGTCAAAGAAAGCTCTTTACTTTTGTTTGGTAGATGGCATTCAGATCAGTAGAACTAGAGACTGTGGAATAAGGAGGTATGAGTTCTGTTGTCTCAAGAAATACAATAATTTGCATTGCATATTTAGAGAAACATGCCAATCTTTCCTCTAAACAGCCAAGAATGTGATTTCCCACTTATACCTTTGAAATTGAACTTTGTTTTCTTGCATTCCCCAAAACAAATGCCACTGTAGCCTCTTGGGCATTTCAATGCAGTAAAATGTTCTCAGCTAGCTGAAATGTTCTTATGCAATTTATTAGACTAACTCTCCTCCCTCTCATTATCAATTAAGATTGGAGTTCAGTTCTCAGAGTCCAGTAAATTTCATCTATTTCTTTCTCTCTCTGAAGGCTGCTAGTGACTATGCAGGTTCTTAATTAATATCTGCTTCACTTACTTTTATTTGCTTTTGATTTCACTAGATTCACGTTTGTACATTAATAGTTTAAATTTTTTATATTCTCATTCTTTATTAATCTCTTGATATTTTTATGCAATGTGTTTTGATCATATGCACCCACCTCCCTCTGTGGCCTCTAGATCCACCTTCCCTTCCCTACCAGCATGGAGAAGGAATGGCCATAAAGTCTCACCTCTAGATGAGGAGCCATTGGCAGTTGATGCCTGGTCAGGGGAGGAGGGTAGTCAGTTTTCTTTAAAATGGTATCCGCTGGTAGGTCAATCATGACTCAATGAAAGGGCACATATCCAAAAATGTATGGGAGGCACAAATGGGACCTGATGGGCTCTATATGTATTTTTTGACTGTAGGAGAAGATCATGTCTTGTGCCTACAATCAGTTTGTCTGTAGACACACACTTGGACAAAATTTTACAAAGTTCACTGGGGGAGCCCACAAAAGCTTCCTAGTAAGATCTGAGCTTACTTTAGACAGCAGGGCTGCATTAGGAGATGGCTTGACCACGTGCATGGTCACCAGGTGTTTGGGATCATCTGCACTTGGCTGTGCTGGGGGGAGTCTTTTGCTCCACCCCTTGGAATTCCTTTAAAAGCCTTTTAGCAGAGACAGACAGGGCTGGTAGGTGCTGTGGGATGTTCTGTATGGCAAATGTGTTGCTAATAAAACACTGATTGGCCAGTGGCTAGGCAGGAAGTATAGGCGGGACTAACAGAGAGAATAAAAAGAGCAGGAAGGTGGAAGGAAATGCTGCCAGACGCTGCCAGCCACTGCCAGCCACTGCCAGGACAAGCAGTATGTAAAGATGCCGGTAAGCCACGAGCCATGTGGCAAGGAACAGAATTATAGAAATGGATTAATTTAAGATATAAGGACAGTCAGCAAGAAGCCTGCCACGGCCATACAGTTTGTAAGCAATATAAGTCTCTGTGTTTACTTGGTTGGGGCTGAGAGGCTGTGGGACTGGCAGGTGAAAGAGATTTATTCTGACCGTGGGCCAGGCAGGAAAACTCTAGCTACAGGTAGGTTTTGACCCAGGCCCTCCCAGGCTGTCCTGTGTTTCTGTCTCTCTCCTCTATATTTCTATCTACATATTTCTCACTTCTTCCTTAAGAGTACCCTGGGGGCAAAAGTGGGAACGGGTCTCCCTCAGTTCATCTAGTTCCCCTCTCACTGCATGAGCGTTTCAGCACTCTCAGGACTGTTGTCAGTCTTGCCCACTTGAACGTAGAGCAGAATGTAGTCTGTAGTCTATCAATAATTCGACGTTGCCTCTGCCTAAGATCGCATTTTAATTGACATTTGTATGAGATCTGTATTTGGTCAGTAGTGAGTAAGGTGCTTATTTTTCCAGATCCTTCTTTCCTTCCTCCATTCATTCATCTAGCCATTGTATTTGTTAAATTCCTATAGAAAAAGAAGGCGGCATTTAGGGATAATTAAAATATATGTAATTAGCCTTTGATTCATTTGTAATGCAGCAAGTCAATCTGAAAATTCAAGATTTAAGTGATGACTCGTTGACTAAAACTTTTCAAAGAAAAACCCTAATGATTTTTATCTTTATTTGATTTTGTTTGGGAGGTGGCCTAATTTAAAATGCCAAAATCATTTGTAGTCAAGTAAAAACCCTGCTCACTGACTTATTAAATTCAGGACTCTCCTTGGTTTTCAAATAAATGAGAGGATTCACAAAGAACTCAAAGAGAAATAATCAGACTTGTTAATTACATCTTTAGCCAAAAGTTTCTTCACTTCTCAGCTTTATCACACATCCTACATAGAAAAATGATTTATTTCTCTTACATTCATAAAATACACATATCTCATGCCCAGCCGCACATTTTAATTTAGTCCAATAGAAAACTGCATTGATTAAAAGCCTGGTGTGATTACCATACTTTTGAAAGATCTCCTCAGATCTAGCTCCCTGATGCCCTACTCTTCCTGTTCTCCAACCCAAAGAAAGCCTCTCTGTGATTTGAAACATCTTCCTGTGTCTATTCCAATGGCTAATTTTTCATCTTATTAATACAAATAACACAATACATTCTAGTGTTCTGCAGTTTTAGATAAGAGTCCATGGGGGTCTGGCCTTTTCCAGATATATAAAAACAAGTTCAACGAATAATGTGGGAGAGCAAAATGTATGCCCCACTAACCATTTGTACCAGAGATGATTAGAACACGTAGTCAAAACCTTTTCAGTAAAAGTATTTACTGAGGACAGAAATCTGGCCATGGGCTTTGATAACTTCCAGACTCTTCAAGATGAAAAATGGGTAGAAAATATCCCAGGAAAGATTGAGACAACAAAACACACCAACAACAACATGCAACTATGGTAAGTGAAAGGTTGAGTTTGATGTAGAGAATTTATTACAACTGACGTTGTAATGACATGAAGAAAACAGACAGTCTCAAGAGAAAAATAAAATAAAATATACTCACAAAACAGACTGCAATACCTTGTGCTTCCCTATTCATGGCTTCTAGTTATGGAGTTCTAGCACCAAACGGAAAGGAGATGCCATTAACTTCAGAGTAGACACCAGAATTAAGAAGGCTGTTTGCATTAATCCAAAATATTCAGAATTAAAATCTACAATTTAAACATGCTGTTATGTTCAAATATGATCCCTATAGGGAACGTTTAATTAGTAAGTTTGGAGATATAAACAGAGCTGGGGACCTTGTGATTTTTAAGAAGGTATCTTAATATATTGAGAACATTTTGGATTTTTCTAAAGGTATTTTAATGTGTGTGTGTGTGTGTGTGTGTGTGTGTGTATGTGTATGCACGCATGCCTGCAGAGTCCAAAAAAGAATGTCAGATCCCTTGGAAGTGATGATATAGGTTACTTGAGCCAAGGGATATGAGTTGTGGGAGCCAAACTCCAGTCCTCTACACACCAGCATGCACTGTTGAGTGCTTAGCCATCTCTTTAGCACCACATTCTGGCAAATCTTAATGTTCAATCTTCGAGTCACTCTTGCAGGTCATAACGTTAGCTATTTGAAGTTTGTCTTTTGTTTGTTTTTGGTTTCTGTTTTTTTCAGAATTTTTAGTAAACGCTGGCCTACCATTTAGTAATTCTTTTATTGATAGTTTGCCGTAGTGTAGCAATATCTTAGCAACTGAGTAGGAAAATATTCTGTTGCTAACCACAATTGCTGTAATAAAAAAGCATGTTTGCAATAATTTAGAATGAGGCATCTATGGTGTTAGCATTTACGCATCTGTACTGGCCTGCCCTTAGGGTCCAGACAGGATAAACCTCAGCTGCAGCCACTAAGAGCACCCCCTGTGCTCATTCACTATGTTTCCTTATAAAAGGCAGGCTTTGCCCACCTCCCGTCTCCTTTCTCCCTTCCTTGTCTGCAGGGACTGGTCCCTGCCCCCTTCTCTGCCCCTTTTCTCTCCCTTCCCCTTAATAAACCTCCTACATGGGCATTTTTAAAATACAACATATGGGGCTCTGGGTTTCCGTGTAAACAAACCAAATTCAACTCAGGGAAAACAGTGGCATTCTAGGCCAGTCAGTAATTGTCAACTAATGGTGGCTTTTCCTATACTTAAGCTGAACCAATCACAACCACCAACTACCCTCTAACTAGGGACTTTCCACTAGAGTTATCCAAGTTAGGATGAAGGTTTAGTTTAACCAATCAAACCTTTGCTTTGCTTCCATGAGCCTTCCTTCCCACTTCACTGTTAGATGCTCAAATCACTCCGTGGTCTGAATCTGGCTCACTTAAGAGTCACTACTCAAGTAAACTATTAAAAATTTAAGCTTCCTTGAATTACCTTTTGAGAGTACTACAAAATATGCATGTCTTGAAATTATGCAAAAATCGTTTCTCCTATCCTGTTTGACTGTGTTATATACTGCTTGAGGTGAAAAGAAAATGGCCGCAAATTCAGTTTTAAAAAATTAATGTAAATGAAATACAAACAAGCAATTAAGTGTGTGGCATACTTAAATTCCAGTTACCAAATTTGGGGCTTTAATTCTCTGCTTCCTACTTCATTGAAGACAAAGCTTTTGAACATACAAGAGGATTTGGTACGTTATGTCTCCTGGACTTCCTGGCACTCTATACGTACACCATAGACTTCATGACATGGTGAGCTCTATTACAGAGAAGGAGTCAAGACGAAGTTTCCTTTTTGATTCATGACATCATGCTGCTATGTAATTAATTTGACCTGAAAGCTATATATAAGATTTTCTCAATAAAGGTTTTGTTTCTTTCAATTATATTTAGACTATACTTCCATGAGATTTGCCTTCTTACAATGCAAGGACTTGAATAGAACCAATGTCAATTTCAGGTACATTTGAATTTGTTACCTCTCCCATTCAATTTCTTTAATAGATCTGACAGTGAAGAAATTCAGACTCTATAGTTATTTTAAGTATTAATGCCAATGAACTTGAAATAGTTAAACTATTTTTCAGTCAGGATTTCTCAGAAATTCTGCTGTAAATCACAAATACAGTCACAGTTCTCTCTTTGGGTGGAACCTAGACCAAATAGTTTGGAGTTGGAAAACTGTGATATTTAATTTTAGTAAATGTACCCTTTGCAATCAGATGTTACTCTACCATCATGGAGAAAAATGAGGAAAATGACAGAATTCAGATTCAACCCATTCCTTCTGCTATTCCTTGCCAATGTAGCCTGTCTAAAGAACAGGTGAGAGTTTGTGGAGAGCTGGAATATTCCTGAAGAGACAATAGTGAGCTACTGGCTTGTTTGTTTTCAAATTAGATTCAGTACTACAGAAAAGCTAATAGGATTTTCATTTGGTGTATATATGTGTGTGAGCAAGTGTGCATGCATGTGTGTGTGTTTGAACAGATAGAAAAAAAACAAAGAAACATGACAATTACCAGCAATCATTAGACTGTACTTGAAAAATAACTTCTCAGAAATACTCAGAAACAAAGAAAGTAAATAAAACAATTGCCACAGATTCCATTGAGCTCTGGGGCTTTAAACCTGTTCATAGCCATTCAAATGCATTATGAGTAGAAGACGTGAATGAACTATAACAATAATACTATGTTTTAGAACTGTGGCATAAAGCAATCTTGACAGATACTACACTTGAACTACTTGGTTCAGTAGCAAATATTCCCAAAATAAGAATTATCATTCTGTGATGCTGAACACAAGATAGAAGCCCCTTGAATCTTCTGAAACGTTCAAAGTGGGTTTAGACCTTCTGGTCTCTGATTGTATCTACCAAGCAAAGTGAAGTGTAGAAGTAAAGCAATTATCCTAACTGATCAAGCAAAAAATAATCCCCCGCAAGCCAGAAACAGACAACTGTTGAGGCGTGAATCGTCCAGATTGAATAGGTTGCCAATATCAGGTAAGTGCATCAGATAGTGCTATAAACCTTATCGTGTTTGTATAAAAAATAAAAAGATTGTAACATCAGGGAAGTCATTTAACTTCAAGCCCTCACTACTCCTGCATTTCCTTGTAGAAGATTATGCTAAAGGAAAGATTTATTTCTAGGTGAGCAAGCACATAATAGAGGAAGCTAGATAGAGACAAAGGAACACACAAAGTTTCCAAACTGGAAGTGAACACATAATCCGCATAAGCATTCCAGGCTAGAAAGAAAGAACAGAGAGTACAGATGAACTGGGGCTGCATATCTCACTTGAGTACTGGAAAACTCACAAGTGCGTAGGTCAGCTTGTTTGGAGTGGAAATGGGACTATCTCTTCATATTGTTCATGCGTTGCATGGATGTCAGTGGAGGGCTGAGAGACAAGGAAATCCACTTCAGGATCATCCATGAATTTCGCTTGGAAGACATTTTCAAATATCTAGTTTCAAATACCAAATTGCTAAAATGAAAGGGCTCGGTGTCACACAGCTTCTCTGGGGCAGGAATCGGGCAGGGATCAGTTCAGTTTCATTCTTAGGCTTTTGAGATCAAGTCCCTCTCAAGACTCTAAGGAAATATCAGTCAGGGCAAGGGCCTCATTTACAGACTCAGCTAGTAATGCATTCTCTCCCAGGCTGATGTCTGAAGGGGTTGGCATGACTGTCTCTCTTTGTGTTTATTGCGCTGGAGAGGTCAGGGCACAGCATGGGCTAGAAGGACGGGAGCTAGAATTCTTGGCATCTAATCAGGGAAATAAGATTCTACTGGCTGAAAGAAAGCTAACAAGATGTTAGAACACAAAGCCTGTGAATACCAGAAGGTAGAGACCACCTGGGGCCATACTGGATATTAACTACCAAAGGAGATGTCACCTAACCCTAACTATTAGCAAGGTAAGGGAATGATGAGCACAGGAGTTAGAAAATGTTAAGATAAAATATGTTAAAGGCCTAAAGTAAAAAAAGAGGTGTTCAAGAAATTGAAACAATGTAAAAAATTATAGATGATAGGGAAAGGGTTAAAAGAAGAATTTTGAAATACAGGTACGCTCGGACCATGCAAATTACAAGCTAAGGGGGACAATTTGATTCCTGGTATTTCAGCAGAATGGTGACTTGATTTCCCTTATCTATATGAGCCTGTTCTACAGAGGACTCTAACGATGATAAAGATGTAATAGCACTGATGTTAGTGAGATGGAAATGAAGACTAGACAATCAGATTGAGATGATTGTGGCAAGGTGGGATATCATCCATTCTAAGCCTTAGAAGAGGGTCTAGAATTGTTATGTAAGCATGAAGATGGGAGTTCAGACCCTAAGCATCTACTGAAAAAGCCAACATGTTGTATGCATGCTTGAAATCCCAGAACTGGGGAGGCAGGGACAAGAACATCTTGGGGCTTGTTGGATGGCTAATCTAGCAAAATCGATAACCTACAGGTTCAGTGAAAGATATCATCTCAAACATTTAATGTGGAAAGTGGATGAAGAAGACACCTGAAGTTAATATGCCTTCCACTAATATGCATATAATATGCACTCACACCCACATGCACATATATGTATATACACATACACACAAGCATACCTTAGAGAAGCTTGAACGTGGCAGATCAAGAAAAGAAATCATATACTGACTGCTAAATTTCTAGTTTAAACAGCATGATTTCTTCATTAACTGAAAAAGAGAAGGAATACAGAGATAAGGAACTGCTGTGGATATCGCTCTGTATAAATAAAACACTGATTGGCCAGTAGCCAGACAGAAAGTATAGGCGGGACTAACAGGAGAATTGAGGGAACAGGAAGACAGAAGAAGAGACATGCGAGCCGCTGCCATGACAAGCAAGATGTAAGATACCGGTAAGCCACAAGCCACGTGGCAACTTACAGATTAATAGAAATGGGTTAATTTAAGATATAAGAACAGCTAACAAGAAGCCTGCTACGGCCATACAGTTTGTAAGCAATATAAGCGTCTGTGTGTTTATTTTATAAGTGGGCTGTCGGACTGCCGGAGCTTGGCGGGACCTGGACAGAAAACTCCAGCTACAAGGAACTCCTTCCCATTTGCAAAATTTTCAGTCTATGGTTGAAATATGCTGTTTATATTATTGTAAAAAAGCATTTCCAAATGGTGAAGGACTAAAATAATTTCAAATGTTAAAAATTAATATATAATTAAAAACTAATTAGTGCCCTGTAGATGGAAGGCATGTATTTTCAAATAATTTTATAGTTTATAGAAATAAATTGGAACTTAAAAATAATCTATAATTGCTTTATCATATTATTACCAAAATATAAATCCAATGGTAGCTAGACAGAAATCATGTATTTTCAAGAAGCTCTTACCATCCTCATTCCTACAATAATCTACAATCAGAATATATTTTAATAATTTGCCAAAACAAGGTAAATGAGAAGGAATCATCCCTTTTCTATGTGATGTTAGACCAAAAGAATCCAACCCTTTTATTTAAAAACAAAGATTATCTCACTGGCCTAAATTACTCAAATTGGCTATTTTTTTCTTTAACATTTACCTTTGTTGCTTTCTTTATCAAACCCAGTCTTGATTGGTCCTATTATGATTATAGAGTTAATGCTCCTTTTACCAAAATTAACCTTATTGTAAAATAGACAATCATCTTAACAATATTTGCATATCTGTTTAGTGCTAGGCATTGGGAGTTGAAATGTTCATGACTTTTTAAAAAGCAACAAATTCATTATACAAGCATTATAATTCATATTATAATATGTAAACATCAGTGGTGGCTTTAGCTATTAAGCAAATGCTCTGATTTGAATTTAATTTTTCTTTGTCTCTTCCATCACATTCCTTCATTTTCCACGGTGGTTCTTATATATGTGGATTTTTTCCCATTGTCAATTAAAGTATAGTTATTTTTAGGGAAGTGATTATTAAATCTCTACAGTGGAATTCCATACTTGTTCCTTCTACTGACTACTAAAGGTGATTTTTCGCTTGTGCTTTCAGGAAAATATGTGTGATCTACTTAAAAAATCCATCTGCTTGCCTTTACTCCTCCCTCCCCGTCAAGCTCGTCATGCATATTTGCTGAAATGCTAAACATAAAACAATAACAAAGAAAGACAAAAATAAATTACACCTATCACTATCATAAACCCATTAGCAAAGGACTGTCAAGGTGGCATAGACAACTCCAGCACTTGGGAAGGGGATGCAGGAGGATGAGGAATTCAAGGACATCCTCCACTACATAGTGAGTCCCAGGCCAGTCTGGCCTACATGAGACCCTGCTATGAGCAACAAAGCGAAACAAACCAATAAACAAACACGGGCACTAGCAAGGCACTTTAAGTCACAATGGTTGCCACTTATGCAGTCTCAGGCTTGCTATGTCAATTTCATGAATTTTATACAAATAAAACCATGACAAGAAAAGCAATATTCATCAAAGCTTTTTCCAATTTTCATCAATCTGTTAAAAATGTAGATGGTTTTAGAAGGAGCTAAACCTTCAATTTACTACTTAATATGATTCAACTTTCTCATTGAGTGTTCCCATTTGGTGGTGTCTCCACCTTAGAGGTTAAAATCTTAGCAAAAACCACATGACATCCAACACAGAGAAGCATCTAGAATTCCTTAACTGCATTTCAGTTTTGTGAAAACTGCCAAAAACTTTTCTTTCCACGTGCACTTTTCTGTCAAAGGTCACCAACATATAGTCTTTTGAATCATGGGGTAGACTCATGAGGTAAATTTATTACAGCAGTGAGCCTCTTACCCCAGGTGTTTCTGCAATTTGGTGCAGATTTTCAGCTTGCCATTTCTTGCTCATTCAATTCAGCCACAGGATTCACTCTCTCCCTTCAATATTAGTGCTATCAATCAGCAAAGTGAATTCTTCTTTGTCAATCTTTTCATTAGTGACCAAAAGATGAGCAGCACACACCATCTTCCACACGCTGATTGTTCCCAGACTGCCACCAAGTTCTCAACCACTCCTTGGAAAGCTTCAACTGCATTTCTGCCCAGCCCCACAGCCATCATTTCACTCTGCCATTCATCTGCTTTTCTTCTCAATTGAAATAGTGGCTTGTGCTCGAGTTTCTAATAACGATTTGAGCTCATGCTTCCTGCACTCAAAACAGTTATAGTTTTCTCAGGAATATGGTGGAGATGTTAACAAGTCAAATAGTCTGCATGCCTATTATGAATTAAGTCTTTTCAGTTTCATGTTCCCTATATTTGTTATCACACTTAAAATATTTACCTCCAATTCTTTACGAATTTTGATTATATCTTTACCTCTTACTTTTCATCCATTATTGCATTATCTATTGCATTGTTCTCTATGATAGCTTTTATACCACTTCAATCATAGGCATAAACTAATCCCCAAATACCTGAGTTCTAAATTCCATTATGTCATTAATCAGTTTTTGATAGTTTATCTCATGCAAGAATATTTACAGCTCATCAATGCAATATATTATATTTTTACTTTCCCAATCACCATTTTCTCTTCACCAAGATTATCTGTATTGTTTAAATATTTGCATTGTTTCTAATTCAAACTCAAACACTAGCCAAGTTGATGGGTTTCCTCTCAATATCTTTATGCATTTGGTGAACTATTAAGGTTAATTCTTTGTGAATTTCTCTAGAGAGTTAACCATTCTCCCAGCTTGAATGATTGTGGTTTTTGCCCTGGGGCTTCCCTCTGGCATCAGTGTGGCATTCCTTAGGCTTCTCCTTTACAATTTCCTTTTTTTCTGTCATGTGCCTCACTCAATACACATGTAAAGGTATGAAAACAATTTGGGCGATTGATTCAGTTTCTCTATTCTGTCATTTTACTAAGTAATCAATATATGTGCAATTGAAAGTCTCAGAATGAAGCTGTGGGAACTTCTCCAATTGCTTATTTCAAAATTTCTTCCTGTCCTTTCCTAGGTCTGTCCCTCTTAGATTCATATTATTCAAATATAAGGTGCCATATTCCAACTCTTTAACTTACTTTTTAGTTGCTGCTGTGATAAAATGCCAAGACCAAAGCAATTTGAGAAGGAAAGGGTTTATTTGGCTTATATCTACACATCACTCTTCATCATTGGAGGAAGTCAGGGCAGGAATTCAAGCACAGAAGGGTCCTGGAGGCCAGAGCTGATACAGAGGCCATGGAGGAATGTTGCTTACTGACTTGGTCCTCATAGGTTGCTCAGCCAGCTTGCTTTTTGCACCCAGGACCAACATCCCAGGGGTGGCCCTACCTACAATGGGCTGAGCCTTCCCTCATTGATCACCAATTTAAAAAAAATGCCCTAACCTGATTTTATGGAGGGATTTTTCTCAATTGAGGCTCCCTCATCTCTGATGACTCTAGCTTGTGTCAAGTTGACACAAAACTAGCCAACACAATTAGTCTTTTTTTTTTTCATTTTATTTTCTGGAACTTTCTATCTCTTCTGTGAGGTTATTAATGCTTTGCTAAAATCCATTGCATTTTCTGATAACTTATGTAGATGTAACCAACCGCCTTATTAAATAATAACACAAAGCCAATGTAAGGATGAAAGCCCAAAGAGGTCAGAGCTAAGAATCTTACCCGCTTTTCTGCCAGCTAGCTTCTCCCGCCAAGAGAGTTCTCCGAAAAGGCGTGTTACTTCCTGTGCGTTTGACTTATATAGAGTCCTTGTTCTTCCTTCTCATTGGTTGTAAACCCAACTACGTGACTGCCTCGTCACTGCCTCTCTGTCTTCTACAGTTGGTATTGAGATTAAGGGCGTGTGTCTCCAATGCTGGCTGTATCCTTGAACACACAGAGATCTACCTATTTCTGCATACCAAGTGCTGGGATTAAAGGCGTGGACCACCACCGCCCCTTACCAAGTGCTGGGATTAAGGGCGTGGACCACCACC
>CABHPH010141726.1:9293-28887 GCA_902168325.1 Peromyscus nudipes | reverse complement strand
AGAGAACAGGTAGGGAAACAATAGCAGTAACAATAGCAGGACACTGGGAAGTAGAGGAAAAAGTGGCAAATGAGTTAGCCGACCCAAGGAAACAAATTCCAAACTGGCAGTGAGCAGAGCAGAGAGGTGGCCAGCCCACTTTACACTGCAAAGCTCCACAGACTCAGAAATTGGGCTGAAAAGACAGCAATTTCTTAGCAGTCTGCTAATAAACTTGGTGTGGTAGCCCACTCCTGTAACCCAGCCCTCGGGAGGCTGATGCATCTGGAGTTCCAGGGCAGCTTTGCCTACATGAGAGATTATGATGAAGGAGGAAGAAAAAGAGGGGAAGGAAGGGAGGGAGGGAAGGGAGAAAGAAAAATGGGTGTGTGTGTGTGTCTGTGTGAGAAACATTTCAGTGTCAGCATCTGAGGTGGCCACCAACTTGTCTATGCAGATGTTCTGTGGATTTTAAGTCTGATGTAGGAAAACGCTGGCCGTTTTCTTCCTTGAAGATAGTGATGGAAGTTAAGGTGGAGTAGACAAGCGAATGCACCCATTAGAAGTTAGTGCAGGGTGGTGGCGGCGGCGGCGGCGGCGGCGGCGGCGGCGGCGGCGGCGGCGCACGCCTTTAATCCCAGCACTCGGGAGGCAGAGCCAGGCGGATCTCTGTGAGTTCGAGGCCAACCTGGTCTACAGAGCAAGATCTGGGACAGGCACCAAAACTATATGGAGAAACCCTGTCTCAAAAAAACCAAAAAACAAAAACAAAAAAAAATCCAAACAAACAAACAAAAAAAGAAGTTAGTGTGCAGCCTTGAGCTCTAGGAGTCTGTTTCTCTTTGTTCAGCATTTGTATAAATACTTCAGCTGCTTATAGGCACCACGTGGGCCCTTGGCTTGGCTTAGGTAGAGGCTTGGATGAGTAATAAAAGATGTCCAGTCCCCACTGAGTCCTCTCAGTTCTTTGCTATCTCAAAATAGTACCCCGAGGCTTTCGAGGCCATGGGTTTGCATAAGGCTGTTAGAGCCTCGCCTCTGCTCAGCCACTGAGGAGAGGAGTGAACGCCTACTGAAAGCCAAGGAGGTGAGTGAGTCTATACGCTGCACCATGGAACAGCTTAGCTTCCCAGTTAAGAACGCCAGAAGCTAGGATGGTCCACTGGGAGAACAGAGGAGTCTTCTTGAGAAATTTAGATCTGTTTCAGAGAAAGGACGGGATTTAAGTGGGTATACATTTCATCACATATAAACTATACTCCAGTAAGTGCATCACTTTTTTTTCTTTTACATTTACTTGTGTGGTGTGTGTGTGTGTGTGTGTGTGTGTGTGTGTGTGTGTGTGTGTGTGCGCGCGCGCGCGCGCGCCTATGGAGGACAGAGAACTACTCGAAGGAATTGGTTCTTTCTTTCTACCATGTGGGGCCCAGAGATCAAGCTTGGGTCTTCAGGCTTAGGCACCTTTACCTGCTGAGCCAGACCAAACCAGGTTTGTGGCTGTTTGTTTCTTTTGAAGAAAAGAGCCCACAGAAAACTCAAATGACAGAGAGAGAAGAGAATCAGAAAAAAAGATAGGCATTGCTATTTTCAGAGAAGTGGGGGAGAATATTGTACCCATGAAACAAAACTAGACGGTAGTTTTATAATGAATATTCAAAGGCTGGAGACATGGCTCAGCAGTTAAGAGCATTTGCTGCTCTTCAGAAGACCCGAGTTCAATTGCCAGCACCTACATAGCGTGGCTAACAAGTGCCTGTAACTCCAGCTCTAGGGGATCTGACACCCTCTTCTTGTCTCCTCAGGTACACACACACACACACACACACACACACACACACACACACACACACACATGGCATTCACTTATAGGCACCTAAGCAATAAAAACCAAAACCAACCAACCAAATAAATCCCAATAACATCAACTTTCTCAAATGGAAGGTAAAAAACAATGGAGCTATACTTACACATTCCCATGAAAAGAGTTTTCAGTCAAGAATTCCACATACAGCCCCTTTCTCCTTCAAATAAAAGGGCTGATGCCAAGCATGGAGATGCATGCCTCTCCTAGCATTTGGGAGGCTGAGGCAGGAGACTGCCTCCATCTGAAACCAGGCTAGACCAGTGAGTTCCAAGACAACCTGGGCTACAGAGTGAGACTCCGTTTCAAAGAAACCAAAGTACAAAATGAGAGCAAAACAAAAATTCCAAAGAGGAATAGAAAATAAAGCTGGGCGGTGGTGGAGCACACCTTTAATCCCAGCACTCTCAAGGCAGAGGCAGGAGGAGAATCTCTCGAGTTCGAGGCCAGCCTGGTCTACTAAGTGAGATCCAGGACAGGCTCCACAAGCTACACAGAGAAACCCTGTCTCAAAAAAACCAAAAGAGAAATTGTTTTTCTTGGTAAATTAGAGGGGCAAGGGGGTACAAAAAAGGGCTGTTTGCAAAACACACACTTATCAACCTTTGATCTTTCATAGTGTTTAAGCATACCACTTTAATAAAAATTAAAAAGTTGTTTATTATTATTGTTGTTCTTGCAACCCAGGGCCTTGTGAATGCTGAGCAAGTGCTCTACCAACCAGTTATATTGATAGCCTGCTAATTATTATAATTATGTTAGTGAATACAAAAAATGTATAGTTGTAATTATATAATACCAAGAAATAAGAACCTTCAAAATATACATGGCCACACAATTTAACATAAATAAAAAATTATTTAATCATGAATTAATAGCAAAAGGAAGAGAAGATTTGGAAAAGCCATTTTTCACTTTGTGATATACTTCGTAAAATTAGAGTTTTAAAACTGTGATAATTAATTCATAAAAGCTTGACGGTTTCATTCCCACTTTCTGAAGTGTATTAATATTTAAAGCCCGAGTCTGTGTTTGAAGCATAAAGAATTTTATCAAATTAAAGAGTGGCAAATCACTCTCTTTTGAAGGAAAAAAATTATAAGTTGCCTTCAAATCCCTTCCTTATCTTTTAAAAAGTAAAAAAAAAACACATTGGTTTTGGATCTCATCATATTTTTTAATTCTAAGGGCTTGCAGACAGAAATTTTATGGAAATAGACTTAATCTTGTTTCTCCCCCCTCCTCCCAGTTAAAAATATACAAACATGTATTTGTATTTTTTTTTCCAAGACAGGGTTTCTCTGTGTAGTTTTTGATGCCTGTCCTGCATCTCGCCCTGTAGACCAGGCTGGCCTCAAACTCACAGAGATCCACTTGGCTCTGCCTCTTGAGTGCTGGGATGAAAGACGTGTGCCACTGCCCGACACATTTGTATATCTTTGTAAAAACAAACATAGGTATTTAGGTGTCAGCAACAGTTATTTTCCCATCTGAGGTATGAGACCAATGATGAAACAGCCCCACCCTTCTGCAGGAATGATAAAACTTTCCCTTTGCTCTCTAAAGCTTTGACAGTTGTCTGTGAGTATAAACAGGCATGCAAATGTGTTCATGTGCTTGCATACCGGAGTCACACAGAATATCATACACACTCCAAGGGCCAGGCGGTTGAATAGTGCTTTTTTTTTTGTTTGTTTGTTTTTGTTTTTCGAGTCAGGGTTTCTCTGTGTAGCTTTGCGCCTTTCCTGGCACTCACTCTGTAGCCCAGGCTGGCCTTGAACTCACAGAGATCCGCCTGGCTCCGCCTCCCGAGTGCTGGGATTAAAGGTGTGCGCCACCACCGCCTGGCTTGTTTGCATCTTTTTTCTCTTCCCCAGGACAGGAGGACTGGAATGTTTCAGCATAGGGTTGCCAGCTTTGAGCTGCAGAAAAAAAGTAGGAGTTTCTCAGAGGAAGTGGTAACAGCCAGGAACAGGGGTCCGGGACTTCCAGCGAAACAAAGATCCATGCACTGAAGTATGTTCACTGAGCAGAGGCTGCCAGACCATGCTGCAGAGCTTCTCAGGTGGTAGTGTTCAGAACGGATGGGACACCCGAGCATGGTGTGATGCACACCTGTAACCCTAGCAACTGGGAAGCCAAAGCAGAATTGCTCCAAATTCGAGACCAGCCTTTGACTACATGGCAAATTTGAGACCAGCTGGGGCTACACGAGATCTTATCCCCCAAACAACAACAGCAGCAACAAAGCAAAAACAAGACTATGAGTACAAACATTTAGGCCCCTTCCTGTGAGTCAGTTTTCTTTAGCTGATGACATTATGGGGGGGAGGGGTTTGCTCAGGACAAGGGCATCCCTTCTGGAAGAACATCGCTTAGTGAAGGGAACTTCAGAGAAAGCCTTTCCCTGGCTGTCATCGGTTTGAAGTGACCAGCATGTCAGAGTGGCATACTCTGGTATCAGTTTGAACCCCTAACCCTTCTTTTTTTCCCTCTTTCCAGGGGTGTTCACATTGTTGCCATGATAGGCTGGGTCTTGCAAATACATAAAGGACAACACACACCTTCTCTATGGGAAATATTTCTTTTTTTTTTTTTTTCTTCCAGTTTCTTGGGACAGGTTCTCCCCTGTCCCAGGCTGGCCTTGAACTCCTTCCTACGCTTCCTTCCTCCCTCTTCCAAGTGTTGGGATTTCAGGCGTGCAGCACCACAGTTGTTGGGAGTTCTAATCTTGCACTACTTTACACAACTAGCTATGAAACAACATAAAAAGGGAAAAGGCAAAGGCATCAGAGTTTATAGGGCATCTGGAGACTCAGGATATACTACAGACTCTAGGAGACCTGTCTTGCGGTTTCTATTGCTGTGACGAAACACCATGACCAAAGAGCAAGTTCGGAAAAAAAAAAAAGGGGGTTTATTTAGCTCCCAATTCAGCATTGCTGTTCATCACTGAAGGAAGTCAGGACAGGAACTCAAACAGGGCAGGACCCCAGAGGCAGGTGCTGATGCAGAGGCCATGGAGGGGAGCTGCTTACTGGCTTGCTCCCCATGGCTTGCTCACCCCACCTTCTTCTAGAACCCAAGACCAGCTACAGGGCAGGGATGGCACCACTTGCCAAGGACTGGACCCTCCCCCATTGATCACAAAAGGAGAAAATGCCTTACAGCTGGAGCTCAAGAAAGCGTTTCCTCAGCTGAGGCTCCTTCCTCTAATGACTCTAGCTTGTGTCAAGTTGACACACAAAACCAGCCAGTACAAGGCCAGAATATGCCATCCTTAAAATATGCCTCTTTGGCATATTGATCGTTTTGAGCTGGCTATTTTGAGAAACTGCAGATGTAAGAATAGCGCGGACTGTTGCCAAACCCAGGTCTAGAAGGTTATTCCACAGAAAGCCAATGTCCAGGAGACACCAGCATTAGGGAGAAGCTTTACTCAGTGGTAAAAGATGAAGAGGCAGTTCTGCTCACATTATCAGTTCCTTGGTTCTAGGGGTTTGAGGAGTCAGAGGCAGGACAGGAATAACGAAGGAGAGAGCCTAATATATCCATGCCTTTTTTGGGAATAGGCCCATATCTTCCAGGAATTTGAATGCCACCTCTTTTTATGGTCTGGTGTTTATGGAGAAGGTGGCTAATAGGTTTCTTAAGCCTTTAAGGAAATCTGGTGAGGGAGAGACAAGGCAAGTCTATGCTGATTATGCATTATAGTTCCAAACAAAGCATTTATCAAATCATCCACCCTCTATATGCAGAACTGGAGATTCCCACGGAAAGACCAAGGCCACAAAGGTGACAGTCACAAATGAAGGCAGAGATGCCAAGACCCCCCTTGTCCTGGTAACCATTCAGAATCTGCAGACCCCCCCCCCCCTCGGGTGGTGTGGCACTCACCTTTAATCCCAGCACTCCGGAGGCAGAGCCAGGTGGATCTCTGTGAGTTCAAGGCCAGTCTAGTCTACAGAGCGAGATCCAGGACAGGCTCCAAAGCTACACAGAGAAACCCTGTCTTGAAAACAACCAACCAACCAAACAAACAAAAACAGAATCTGCAGACCCAAGAGAAGTCAGGGGTCTTAGCAACAATGGCATCAAGTCCCAGAAAGCCAACCTGGGCAGCTGCTAGCTTTGCCCACACTCCAGAGGTGGTGCCCCCAATAAAGTCAGCGGGAAAGAATGAAGGGTTGCCCTGCTGAGCTCCAGACTGGAGGATTCTGAAGTCAGAGAGAGGGTAGAGAAATTACATTTCTAAAAGAAATCCCACTTGTAAGGTGTCTTCTCTGCACCAGGAAGAAAGGGTGGGGTGGGGTCGGGGAGGGGGTTGGGTGAGCACGTATGCAGCTCACTGGAGAGGGCTTCCCCAGCATATGCAAGGCCTGGGCTTGATCCCTGAACAAAGAGTGAAGAAATCAAGGACTTAAATTCACCTAACACCTAACAACATGCTTCTGTTACAGGATGCTTTTCCAGGCATTTATCCTCAGCTTTGCTTCAAAGCCTGATAGTATTTAAGCCTGATGTTTAAATATTTGCCTTTTTTTTTTTTTTTTAAGATCTACTCTGGAGATTTCTTTGTTTTCTTCCACACATACAGGAGGTCCGAGGAATTTATGTTAACAAACATGTCTGCTTTTCTCTTGTTCCTCTCTCTTTCATTATAGGGAGTTCCAGTTCAGAACTACGAAAGATAAAGGGAAAAAAAACCCTGTTTTCACTGCTACCATTGGAAAGAATCTCCCGAGAGGACACTCTCCCTTTGACATGGTGGGCTTGCCAGGCAATAGGAGAGGGCCTCACGCCCTCACCTCTCACCCCGCAGGAAGCAGCTAGCACAGAGCATCCAAAGTACACACAGGTGACAGTGACAGACAGAATACCGAAAGGTCCCTTATGTCCTCAAGTGTTTGACTGGCTCATTGTTGGGCTGACCACACGCTCTCTCCAAACCACTCACTTGTGAGGAGAGGTGAATAGGAGGCGGGGGGTGGGGGAGACGTTGGGTTAAAATTGGACACACCTGGGTGGAGGGCACAGCGGGCTCTACAGAACAAGAAATAAATGGCTGTTTCCTCTCTAGCACAGAGAACGCTTCGCAAGCACATTTGAATAAACAAGTGCCCCATGAACAGTGCTACTTTTGAAAATCCTGGGAAAAGGATTCTAATTCAAGTTCCAGATTCTCCAGGTTAATGCAGGGGGAAAAAAAAGACCCAACCAACAATTTATATATGCAAATTGGGCACAAGATGTTCTTTTATTCAATTATTTATTGAGCATCTGTTAGGGCTGTCACTAGCGTTCAAGGCACTCAAGACAGAACGTTCTACTGTTGTGATACGTATTCTTGTGATTTCATTCGTCCACAGTTCATTTGGATATAAAACAGTATTGCCAAAAATCGGTTTTGAAGTGCTCCAGGATTAGTCACTGTGTGGCGATGCAAGCCTATAGTCCCAGGTCTCTGGAGTTGGAGACTGGGGCCTCTAATGCTGGAGGCAGCCGGAGTATCATAGTGAACTCAAGCTGGACTTGGTGTTCAGGTCGGTAGCCCCATCTATTAGGGAAGCTGAGACTGAAGGATGACAATCCTGGGCTATAGTCACAGAGGTCAACAGCAGAGCGGGTTACATGGGGATCCTGCCTCAAAAGGTTAAGTGTTAGAGATGTAGCTCAACGATAGAGCCCTTTTCTAGCATGTGTAAAGCCCTGGGTTCAATCCATTAGCTCTGCAGAGGCTATTTCCTTAAAAATTAAGAAAATTTGTTATCTCAAGACAGAGAAGAAAGGAAAACAGAGCAACGATTTCCTAAGTACAGAATCTCTGTTTTGTGTGATGGAAAAACCCCACAAATGGACAGTAGTATCAGGACATAATATCATGAAAGTAATAAATCAATACAGTTAATGTAATTAACGAATACCACAAATGTAATTAATATCATGAATGTAATTAATGAATATCATGAGTGCAATTAAAAAATAAATTAAAAAATATATATAAAACTTAAATAAAAAATTTTAAATATAAGAAAGAAAACTAAGCAAAGGAAAAAAATAAGAAAATGCATCAAGACTGAGTTCTAGAGTGACCAACAGCACTGAAGAGAGCCGAAGTGCAAACTAATCTGGTAGTCTACTGCCATCTCGTGTCCAAACTTCTCAATTACATGATGAGTAACGAACACAGATGCTGTCTGTATGAGTTCACTATTGCTGCTAAAGGGCAGAGGGAATCCCTCCCACTTCACTAGGGTTGGAGTCTTTCCCTTGGCTGAAAAAGTGGCAGCAGGTTAGAGAAAAGGTGTGTGTACTTACGTGTACGGGGGCTTTAGAGGAAGGTGAGTCCCCAGTAACTCAATAAGAGTCGTGTATTTATGTATCTGGCTTTACAGGGGAGAGGGAAATTGAGGGACAGTGGAGAGGGGGCTAGACAATCCAGAGTGGGTGGTACATTTTTAAAGGAGAGTTGAAGGGCCCACAAAACACACAGTGGTTGGGGTCAAAGTTAACTGGGCTCTACATGTGGTGCTTGATTCTCAGTCTCTCCCTCTGATGAATTTAATCTTCTTTGGTTAATGAAATTTCAGTAAGAGGATTGAAGGGAATTGTGTGCTTTTTTTTAATTTATTTTTTATGTTTTGGATCCTGCGTGTAGGTAGATAAGGGAACTGCAAAGAAAAGCTTCTCCCTGCACCATGGGGGGAGGAAACAACATCCGAGGGACCTTGATGGTTTCCTAGGCCTTCCAATTTCCCTTAGTTCAAAGTGCTCAGCACGCCGAAATGCCGTGCCGTGCGGTATCATTTTCTGAGCCTCTATACCGCTGCAATAGATTATCACACCCTTGGTGGCTTAAAAACAACACAGGCGGTTTTATAACCCTTCATTTGAATCACGCATTTGAATCAGATCTCAGCAGGCTAAAATGAAAGGACCAGCAGGGCCTGTGTTCCTTTTCAGGGCCCCAGAAGAGGTTGCTTTGAATTTTGCACCTGTAGAGGTCGACTATATTGTCTGGTGGTCCTCTCGTGTCTTCAGGGTCAGTCATGGGTGGTGATTCTTCCTCAGGGTACATCAACCTGACACTGTGTCCTTGTCCATGTCCAAAGACCTTCTGATTATACTGGGCCCACCACGGTGAGCCAGGATAATCTCTAATCTCCACTCTCCTAACTGCAGCCTTAATTCTTCCTAGCCATATAACGCAGCCTATTTATAGGTTTGATATACTAACTTACTACTCTTTGGGGCAAACCACCTTATTTTGCCTACCATAGAGTTAAATTTTTTCTGGGGGCAGATATGCTACTCATATTTTAGTCAAATGGTAGTCATTAAATCAGACTTTCTCTGCCATTTTTTGTAACTTGGAACTGATGAACAGTAAAAGAAACGTTTCTGTCAGTGTCTAAAAATGTTTACTAAGTATTTAGAATTCCTCAAAGCCCATTCCCCTCCCCCAAAGCATTATTGACCTTAGCTGGAAAACTCAGTAAATATAAAAATAATGCTAAATAACTCTTAAAATAGTTCTCATTGACAAAAGCAAGCATGTAAGTCCAAATGCTGCTTGATAAGATATAAACTATATAAGGTTTTTTTTTTTTTCCTTTTCCAAGATAGGGTCTGGTGTGGCTTAGGCACATGGCCTTGAACTCCTGATTCTTCTGCCTCTCTCTCTCAAGTTGAGTAGAGGGTCCTGTGTGCTGGTTTCATTTACAAACTAGCCAGAATTAAGTTTACAAGAATTAAAAAAAAAAAAAGTAAGTCCTAAAGGGGCTACAGGAAGAGAGATATAAAACAGGTCAGCGTCAGTTCTTTAGTAGTGGCAGATGGAGACCCACTTTTTATTGTCATTGGCCAGCCAGGGCAAAGTGACCACACGACACCCACTAGACATTTATTACCTTATTGGTGCTGGAGATCAAATCTGGGTCTCATGCATGCCAGGCAAGCATCACTTTATCATTTAGTCACAGTCCCTGTCCATATACCCTGAGTGGCCTTTATATTGTGGATGATAAACAGGGTCCTCTTTTTTTCTCTGAATGTCAGCAGTATATGCGAATAAACATCCAACGAAAACCAACAGGATAAAGTTCTTGGGTTTTCTTGAGTGCTTCCCTGCTCTTCTGGAACATTACAAATATAGTGACCTATTTTATGGTTTCAGACTGTTATCCTGAACCAAGTACCTAAGAACCATCATGATCTCATGACTCACTAAAGACAAGTTCCTTAGATGCAAACAAATATAACAAAATGTTCTTACTTAATCTTTTAAACACTGTGAACAATGTAACTTGGATAATCACCAAAAATTGTATATATAGCTATCCTTAAGAATACTATGTTCCCTTGAGAAACCAAAGCCCACGTTAGGGTGTTGTGATGGCTATTCTTGGTTGTCAACTTGACTATATCTGGAATGAACTATAATCTAGACATGAAGGGCACACTTGTGATCCAGATTTTGAGGCAGGGAAATAACAACCCTTTAATCCAGACCTTGATGAGAGAAAACACATGCTTTTAATTCAGACATTGAAGGCACACCTTTAATCTGGACCACACCTGTTGGGGACAAGCACGACCTGTGGAATAGTCCTTGATAAGAGGAGTGAGGATTGAGAAATAATAGATATGAAAAATATAGAAGTAGACAAAGAAAAAGACAGAGACACAGGATAGCTTCGGGAGGGTGCTGGATCAATACCACAGTCGCCTTGAGTTTATTCCTAATGGGATTTTTATACACCAGCAAGGGGAGGGGCAAAAGACCTCCCCTTTCAAGGTCAAGGTACAAAGCACAAGCAAGTGTAGACCATTGCTTAATTTTCAAAACACCTGGTAACCATGCCTTATGGCAAAGCATCTTGTAATTAGGCCTTGAAGTATAGGACACCTGGTAACCATGCCTTTGGCCAAAACATCCTATTATGCAGCCTTGCAGGGCAAAGCAAACTCGACCCTCTGACCCTGAGTCAAGATGGAATAAGGCCTCACTATGGAGTCTCTGTGGGCCGCCCCACACCTTCTGCTGGAAGAAGGAAGCATTTGTCCTTCTTTACCTGCTTGCCCTTGCCTTGTCAACACATCCAGTGTATGTGATGTTGACGTGATGGTGCGGAGGCTTTTATCTTCTTGTTTTATCTTCTTGTACTGCTACTGTAAGAATTAGACTTGTATTCTTTTTCTCACCCATCCAGTTGACGTCTGATACTCCCTTTCCCTTTGGTATGAGGCAATAGAGGGCCAGTAAGATGGCTCACTAGGAAAGGGTTTTCTAGGAAAGCCTAAAAGCCCAAGTTTGATCCCGAATCCCAATGTGGAAGCAACTCCCTAAATCTGTCTGTCCTCTGACCTCCACACACACGCTGTGGCGAGTGCATATCTACACTCACACAAGCATGTCACACACACACAGAGTAATCAAATTTAGACAAATTTAGAGATGATTTGGAGGTTGTTGCATACTCCACGAAAGATAATATTCCAAATTCTATGGCACGTTTACTGGTTTAGCATACAAATGAAAAGGTACCAGGGTGAAGTACAGGAAGAGTGATACTCAGCTTCCATGCTCTCTAGACACGCCACCTTCCAGGCTCATCTGGCCAAGAGATCTTTTTCTATCTAGCTAAAGAAGTTTCCTTGTATATTTCTCCCTGTTTCTAGTTTTCATACTTCTAATCCGGCTCTGTTTATATTACGGCCTAGTTTACATTATCACCAAGAGTGCAGAAAGTTTTTTTCATCCCCATTTGCCAGCATTTGCTATGTAGACAGAATCTCATGTAGCTGAAGGTGGATTCAAACCTGCTGTTGTAGTTGAGGCTGGTCACGAACTCCTGAATCTCCCTGCTTTCACCTCCCAGGTGCCGGGATTACAGACATGTGCCACAGCACTTGTCTTCTCTTCTTTTTCCTTCTTTTGGTTTTTTGAGACAGGGTTTTTTTTGTTAACAGTCCTGGAATTCACTCTGTAGACAGACTGGCCTTGAACTCACAGAGATCTGCCTGCCTCTGCCACCCAAGGGCTGAGATTAAAGGCGTGAGCCACCACCGCCCTGCTAACACTTGTTTTCTTAAAGACTGTCGTTCTGATTGTGGTGAGATGGACTGTTGATGTAGTGTAACTATCTTCTCTTTGTTCCTGGGTTCGTGAGACACAGTGTCGTTAGCAGAAAAAAAGGGTCTTCTCTTTGCATGTCCCTCTCTCCTTCTCTCTCTTCTCTATTAGACAGGGTCTTGCTGTGTAGCTCAGGAAACCTCAAACTTATCACGGCTCTTCCTTAACCACCTCAGCACTGAAGTTATAGGCAGGCACCACCATACTCAGCTTGGGAGATTTTTTTCTTTTCTTTCTTTCTTTCTTTTTTTTCCCAAGACAGTTTCTCTGTGTAGGGCTTGACTGTCCTAGAACTTGCTCTATAAACCAGACTGGTCTTGAACTCAGCGAGCTACCAGCTTCTGCCTCCCAAGTACTGGGATTAAGATTTCTTTTAAACAGGCCAAACAACACAACAGAACTCTGGAGAGGGTTTCTGGAGACCCTAGTGTTAGTGTCAGAATGACATTTGACCTTTGACCTGTTATTGACTGACTATGACCTTGAGCAAATCCTAGTCTTGGATCTCAATTTCTTCATCTGAAAAAAGGGAGTTGAAGAGATAATTTCTAGGATTTCTTTCAGCTGTAACATTCTGTGGTTTTCTGCATTCATGCCCTTGAACTGAGAACACAATATTTTGTGATTTATACCTTACTAGAGAATTAAAAAAAATGTAGTGTAACTTTCATTTTCTGATGTCTGGTGACATTGAACATGTTTTTCGGGCGTTAATTGGCCCTTTGAACTTATCTTTCAAGGACCATTTGTTCATGACCCCATGTATTGATTGGGTTATTGGGTTTCTTGTTAATTGTTAGAGTCCTTGTATATTCTAGCTCTAAATCGTCTTAGACATACAGCTAGCAAAGCTGCCCTCCCATTCCGTAAGACAACTCTCCACTCAGCTGTTTCTTCTGCTGTTTAGCTTTCTGGTTTCATGAAACGCCATTTGTCAGTTGTTTAGCATTAGTTCCTGGATGACTGGAGCCTATTTACAAAGTCCTTGCCTATGTCAATATCCTGAAGTATTTCTATAGTTAATCTTCTAATAGTTTCATGTATTCTGTTAAGACCTTTCATCCATTTGGAGCTGATTTTTTTTTTTTTTGGCAAGGTAATCTAGTTTCATTCTACGTGTGGATAACCAGTTTTGCCGGCACCATTTGTTGAAGTGGATGTCTTGTCTTCGTATTTCTGGCATCTGTCAAAAACTGGGTGGCTGCACCTGTGTGTGTTGGTCTCTATCTGGATCCTCTGTCCTAGTCCACTGATCTCTGTGTTGCTTTGTGCCAGTACTAGACTTGTTACTATGACTCAGTAGTAGAACTTAGAAACAGATATGGTGATACTTGTGGTATTCTCCTTTTCTCAGGATTGAACTCAAGTTGTCAGGCTTGGATAGCACGAAGCTCAGAATGGCACAGGAGAACTGCTGCTTGAGAAAAGGATTTCTGGCAAGCCAACCACCATTCCCAATTATTAGCCTCTGATCTAACAAATCTGGTGGCTGTCTGGGAGGCAACACTGGTCTTGAACTCCTTTCTGGCCACTTGGAGTGGGGAACTGGTGTGGGCTGTGTAGAGGAGGCCTCTGACCTTCTCAGGAGGGAAGCAGACACCTGCCTGAGATCCCTGAAACAGCAGGCCAGAACTGGAGCAGTGAATAGAGCCCCAGTGGTCTGCAACTTTTGTCTTTGACCCTCGGTATAAGTTACCTTTTTAGTTTTGACAGAGTCTTGTTATGTAGTTCTGGTTGTCCTGGAACTTGTTATATACAGACCAGGCTAACTTTAAATACATGGTGTTTTGTCTGCCTCTACTTTTCAGCTGTTGGGGTTACATACATGTGCCGAGGTGTGGCTACCTGAATTTTTTTATTAGTATAACATATCTTTCTATCGTCATATTTTCATTTATATTATTTAATAGGCTTATAAAATTCTATTTGAGTAGGCTGCAATGAAGTTTAATTAGTGGGTACCTTGCTTTGGATTATAACACCCTATATGCTGACATTTTATGACTACATGCTATTTATCTGGGAATCTTCCTAAGTCGCCACATTGCCTGTCTCAGCATGATGCCAGAAAAAAGTCAAATTACTAGTCTATTAATACTCAAAAGCGGAATAAACCAGAAAGAGCTTAAAAAGCTCTATGCCATGTAGCAACTAAAAAGACCTAATTTAGATAATCTCCTTCTTTTTTATCAGAATTTCAAAAGGCTGCTGAATTTATAAACTTTCCAAGCAATTTTATAAAGCAGAACATTTTTAATAAACTATTTTACAAGCAGATGTTATATTGGGATTTGAAGAAGCCCCAAAGACATCACCTTTCTCTCCTGATTTTCTAAATAACTGTAGCACCATCAACAATACGGCGGCTAGCAAGGAGCAGGATTCTGTCTCTGAGCAACAACCTCCTCAAGGTTGACTTGGTCATCCAGTGGTCCCACTGTGCACCACTTTCCTGCGGTCTACCTTCAAAAACTAGCAACAGTGGATGAGGAGAGCAGAACAAATCCTTCTATAAGAAAAGATCCTGATGCTTCTTTGTTCACTCTTTTGGCCCAGGAAGGAGTAGCGGGAAGAGCAAGACCAGCTGTACTTCGAAGTGGAAGGAAATAACCACAAGTGGGGGAGACAACAATCCTTTAATCGTCAGCAAAGCTCGCCCAAAGCAGGATATTTTTAGTACTCTAAATTCATACACACAGTTCTTGGGAAATCATGTCAAATGTTAGATTGTAAAATTTTAGGCAACAATCCAAGCTGTGCATATTTGTAGGTTATGCTTACCCAGCATTTGGAACACAGTTCTCATCAGGTCTTATTCGTAAGAGGACAGATCACAAATGACCCATCCATCTATGACTACCTAAGTGTAAGATAAAAAACGTTAGCGGCCTGGGTTACATAGACATTTCCCTAAACATCACAGGCTATTGCCAAGGCTATCGGCTACTGTCCAGAACTGAATGGTAAGGCCCTGTTGCTGAAGACACAACTTCTCAAACACTGAGAAATCAGGCTGGTGCCTAACTAGAAGCTTCATCCCCAATGACTAGTGTTCATAGTGCTAGAAGGTACTTTGCATGCTGGAGGAGAAAAGTAATCATCAGCATCAACCAGCTACAAACCCTGCAAGCTACAACAAAGACCTGCTTGCAAGATATACTGATGTAATAGTGGCACAAATGTCACGGGAGTAAGCAACCACTTTTGACTGGATTTAAGACTCACTCCATGAGATGGACATATTTGACCCTGCTGAAGGTGCAAAATACTGGGATTAAATGGATCACAGGCCTAGGAGAAAACCTACTACTGTTTTTCTCCTAAAGGAACACAGCAATAAAATGACTCCTAAGGACATATTTCTACACCCATAGATCAGAGCATTGCTCAACCCTCATCAGAGAAGCTTCTTCTTGCAGTAGATGGTGATTAACACAGAAACCCACAACTGGGCAAGGTGCAGAGAGTTAAAGAGTTTGGAGCACTCAGCCCTAAATGGAATGTCTTCATTAAATCCCTCCTCTCAAGATTTAGAGATCTATGTGGAAGAAGAGGTGGAAAGATTGTAAGAGCCAGAGGTAGTGGATGACTCCAAGGCAATAGCATCTTCCAGAAATAAGAGGACTGATACACATATGAACTACAGAGGCTTTGACAGCATGCACAAGACCTGCAAAGGTTAAAATCATACAAAATCCCAGCACTGAGAAGAGGAAGTGGACACAAAGCCCTATCTGTAACCATGAAACTATTTACAACTGATGTTTTCTCCAGTGGTGTGTTACTGGGTGTGTCAACCACTCTAGGGCAAGTCTCATTCCAGGAGCAGTTAGCCTACACAAAATGGACTCCATTTTTTTTTATTAGTTTTTGTTTGTTTGTTTGTTTGTTCTTTTCCTCTGAGAGAAAGAACATGGAGTGGGTAGGGAGGGAGGATCTGGGAGAAGTTATAAGATGACTCAGTAGTGAAGAGCACTGGCTACTCTTCCACAGGACCTGAGTTTGATTCCCAAAACCCACATGGAGGCTCACCACTGCCTGTTTCTTCAATTGCAGGGGATTCAACACTCTCTTCTGGTCCCCATACATACAGGCAAACCATAAATACATATAAAACACTGAAGTAAAAATGATTTTTTTAAAATGTCAGTCAATAGATGCTTATACTGATTACAATAGAAAAGTTTTAAATTATGGATAACTATTTAAACCTCTAGTAACTTCTTTCCTTATGGGAAAATACCTCCTTTTTTGAATAAAGAGCTCTAGTGTTGAGAATCATTATTCATAGAACTTCTGTGAGGATTCAATATTGCTTCAAAACTCAGGATTCTGGGGCTAGAGAGATGGCTATTTGTGTAAGTATTCCCTCCTGGCATTTGAAACACAAACGAAGGATGTTAAATATCTTCCTGTCTGGATTGTGCAGATTCATACTTTACTAACTGGGCTTTACTCTACAAGTAGGACAGAACACAGGGCTGCAGGAGGCCTGCTAGGGGAACACCTCAAACACCAGCTTTTCTATTAAAAAAAAATGGATTGTTTTGTTCTCTTTTGAGGTAAGTCTATGTAGCCTAGGCTGGCTTTGAACTCACAGGAATCATCCTGCATTAGCTTGGATATTGAGATTACAGGTGTGTACCACCACTTTTATCCAACCCAGGTTAAAAATGATGAATTACATCAGTGTTTGTTGGAATCATAATAAATAATAACAACCTTCCCAACAACAAAAATTCAAAACAAAACATAGCTAAAAATCAATGAAGTCAACAGACTGACATCAAGAATAAGTGCTACAGTTTAACATAAAAGCCTTAAAACTTCCAAACATGTTATTTAATTTCATTTAGCACACAGAATAATTTATTCATTAAAGTAATGCCTATTTACAGAACTCTAACAGAAAGGTTTCAAAATTTAAAAACAACTAGTACAATTTTACAATTCTAAATTTGTATGAACATAAACCTTTTGGGTACATAATGTATCAAAATGGAAGGCTAAATCAGTTAGCTTTGCTTACACAATACAAACAAGCTTTCATAGTGTCAAGAGAATTCACCAAAGGACAGTATGGCTACTATAAAAACTGAATACGCTTCCATGTACCGAATGACAATGGTCATGTGTCCTGGAGTACTAGCTGCATCCAAGTAACTGATTTTGGCTACACACTCTAGAGGAACACGTGCAGATGAGGGCTGAAACTGATCTGCACAAACAAAACAACTGCGATGCTGAGCAGGAACGACAGAGGTTGAGCTTTTTTCTTTACACACCATCTTACCTTTTATAGGAAAAGAAATTAAGCAGTAACTACAGAACAAAAGTGAAGCAAAGTGTGGAAAAAAGGCAAACTGAGAAAATAACTTCCGTGATCAAGAGTGTCTTATTTGTGGTTGGCGAGGTGGGAACTCAGGGTTAGACACTGGTGTCTGCAGAGGCAGAGGGGGGAGATGCTACATCCCTTAAAGCACATTTCCCCCCTCCCCACAAGTTTAGTACAGCCAAAACAACCTAGCCACTCTTCTGGGTTGCTAAGGGCAAACTTTTTAAAAAATAAAGCATGATCTCCAAATGCATACAGCAGAAAAATATTCTCTTCTATATGCAGTGATGGGTCTTTCCAGGAAAAACTTGCACGAGTCTCCCCAATACAATTCCTTTCTTTCTTTCTTTGGGGAGAGACACTATCAGGGAACATCCCCAGTGCTCTCCTCACTGTTCAAATAATAAAGGTTCTTCACTTTTATCACTAGTCTCGTCTTTGCACTCATCTAAGGGAGGACCCACTGTGTTCAGTCACATTATGAGGAGGCTGGTGGAAGGTTGCTATGTCCTTGGGTAGTTATGTCAGGTCACAAAGATGTAACTTTCCTACTTTTTCCTAAAATAGCTGGTTTATCAGAAAAAAATGTTGACCTTGATTTCTAAAAGATTTATTTTTATTTATGTGTGTATGTGTGGGTATGTACCCAGGTGTGTGGTGCTGGGAGGCCACAAGAGAGTGTTAGCCTCTAGGTCTGGGGTCACAAGAGGTTGTGAGCTGCCATAGGGTGCTGGTAACTGAACTCTAGTTCTCTGCAAGAGCAGCAAGTGCTCTTAACTGCTTAGCAACTTTATAGCCCCTTGACCCTGATTGCCAATAGAGTGACACTTAGTGACGAAATGCCAACTGAGGCCCACAATGACCACCTGAAGGCAATAACTCCCCAAAGCCTTTCCAATCACCAAAAACTACAGGCAGCCAGGCAGTGGTGGTGCACACCTTTAATCCCAGCACTCAGGAGATAGATGCAGGTAGTTCTCTGGGTTAGAGGCTAGCCTAGTCTACTGAGTGAGTTCCAGGACAGCCAGGGCTACACAGAGAAACTCTGCCTCGAAAAACAACAAGAACAAAACAAAAAACCTACAAGCAACAACAAAAAGGGAAATTCGGTTTGGTCAGGTTTACTCAACCAGACCTCTTACACAAAAACAATGCTAGAGAACATTTAGTCAAGGTGTGGGCACGATTCCAACATCCTTGGACAGGCAGCTTTGCTGTAACATTTTCATGAACTGGCAAGGATGTTTTTGCATCATTTTGAGAATGTTACTTTCTTACAAGGCCAGGGTACCTGAGAACTAACTGAATGCCCAAGACACATTCGTGGTTCTCTCTTTTTTCCTGAAACTGTTCGCAGCCTATTATTTGCTTCTCATGTGTCTCCCACAGGAGGGCAGTGTCTGGTACAGTGACATGCTAAATAAACACCAGATGAATGAATAAATCAATCAATCTCATATAATCCAAAGTTCTGTTTGGGGAAAAGAAAAGAATCTCTCACAATATCAAAGACAATATGGAAAACTAGAAAGATAGCCAACAGTCCCCATCAACTGGGGTTAACAGATTTGATGTAAAAACAATAAAAGCAAATCAAACAGACATCCCTTACCTCTACCCCAATTGCCATGTCCAACAACAGGTATTTGCTTTAGATTCAAAATATCTGACTGATTTCAACTGAAAATTAACATAAAAGATGTACTCTGGCTGGGTGGCGGTGGCACACGCCTTTAATCCCAGTACTTGGGAGGCAGAGACAGGAGGATCTCTGTGAGTCTGAGGCTAGCCTGGTCTACAGAACTAGTTCCAGGACAGCCAAGGCTACTCAAAGAAACCCTGTCTTGAAAAGCCAAAATATAAAAGTGTACTCTGGAAGACTCACAAAGGCCCCGTGACTGTAACAAAATGCATAGGAGCCTAGTGCTCTGTGTGTCTCAACATGGCGGAGACTCTTCTGAATACACCAGGTGAGTGTCCAGGGTCCCATAGAGCGAGTGCAGCACACCGAGGACCTTTTCCTGAATGGCGTCAACTTGTTCAGGAGGACAGTAATCATCCAGACTTGACCTGGAGCCAAGAGAAGAAGAGGAAGGCTATGTGAGCATGATAAAGTCATTCTGTGTGTGCTATTGTCAGTGAAGAGACATGCGGGTGACTGAGAGCTGGCAGATGTTTACCTACTTTAGGTGCTTTACAAGAATTGTTCTTTATTATTATTTTTAAAAAGCTATTCTATAGGACAGGTACAATTACCAACTTCCTGTAGGATTGCTTTGAGACA
>CABHPH010141725.1:0-13111 GCA_902168325.1 Peromyscus nudipes | reverse complement strand
CCTAATTTTCCATCTAATATCTTGCAATTATTTCCCCAAGTCAGTTTGTTTAGATTTATTTTAAATGAGAGTACTATGACTCCTTTAGGATTTCATTAATTTTTAAAATATTATTTAATTATTTTATTTTATGTGTATGGCTATTTGGCCACTGAGTGTATACCTGGTGCCCACAGAGGTCAGAAATAGGCATTGTATACCCTGGAATTGAAGTTATGGATGCTTGTTGCTAGGAATCTAATGTGGGTCCTCTGCCAGAACAAATCCCCTAACTGCTGAGCCATCTCTCCAGTTCCTGGGCTTTCATTTTTTATGGGAACTTTAGGCTTTTCTACTATTTGTTTATTTGTTTGTTTGTTTGTTTCGAGACAGGGTTTCTCTGTGTAGTTTTGGTGCCTGTCCTGGATCTCACTCTGTAGACCAGGTTGGCTGCCTGACTCTGCCTCCTGAGTGCTGGGACTAAAGGCACATGCCACCACTGCCCAGTCTCTACTATTTTACTTTTTAAACAACAGAATCTCTCTGTATTTGCATGTATCTGCTTACAAAAATCAAGTCAGCAAATATTTTTTTCCAGATAATGGAGGCATATATAATTAAGACTGGCATTGCCCCTGAACCAGTAGCATTAGAGTAGATGGTTGTAATTGGACATCAGATAAGTCATCAAAAGGATAGTGAGGTTTACTAAAATCAAATGGTCATGGTGATTTATAGTAGTACCTTTTTTCTTGGTGTTGGAGGTTTAGATACACCTGTCATAGGAAAAATACTCTAAACAGGCACTTTGAAGAAAGGTTTGCAAATAAATTTTGTCTAGTATAACTGAGTGATTCTGTTAGAATGACCAGCATGTTAAAGGCCAAAATTCAGAGAAAGCATGGTATGTCTAGGATTCAAAGGAAGATCATAGCAAGTAGTGAGTAAGAGAAAGACATGAAAAGATACTAGAGAGTCCAGTAGGGACAGAGGTGGGGAAGAGAATGTTAAGATGATATAGGAGTATCTTAAGCAGTATGTTCATTCTGAAATTAACAGATTACTAATAAAACAATAGTATTCTATTAATATTTGGGTGTTAAACACAAAAGAGGAGGGCTTGAGTGAGAATCACAAATGGAAAACACTTCATAGTCTCTTTTATTGCAGATCAGTGACTTTCCTAAAGGAAGCCAGTGAGGTCCAGTTAAGGCATTTGAGTTTTATCTAATTCTTTATCACAAAAAAGAAATTTCTGTAACCTCATGTATAGCCTTGTGTATAGCTTTAAGATACTGGAGTAGAGACTCAGCTTCCTGAGTCATCACCATATAGCTCAGTAGTTCTCAACCTGGGGGGTTGCTTATCAGACATCCTAGATATCAGATATTTACATTACAACTCAAAACAGTAGTAAAATTGCATTTATGAAGTAGAAATGAAATAATTTTATGTTTGGGGGGTCACCATAACATGAGGAACTGTATTAAAGGGTCACAGAATTAGGAAGGTTGAGAAATCACTAATAAAGATGGTAATTAAAACCATGAGATAAGTCAAAACCATACAAGGACAGTCGTTTGAGGGCCAGGACAGAGAGGTGAGAAAATCCTATAATGGGGCTAGCGTGTGGGGTAAGGAAGAATGAGTTAGTATTGTCAAAGCACGCTCAGAGACACAGAAGAAAAATCAATGTGGAATCACCAAAGACAAGAGAAAATAATCTGGCTTTGGCTCCAGAGTCCATTCTATCCTATGAAGACAGGACTCCTGAGGAGTCAGGAGAAAAGGAAAGGGGGGAGAGAAGAGACTCTCTCGAGATACTGGATAATGACAAAGAGGAGGGAAGCTCAAGTGTGGCTGCAGGGTAATTTCCCTGGAGACAGTTCCCTTTTCTCCTATTGTTCAATTGTTTTTAAGAGAGGGTACTTCAACATGTTTAGAAGTTGAACGAAAGGATGCACTTGAAGAAGAAAGAATTTGTCTGAGAAAGATGTCAGTTATTCACATGGGGTTCCTGAGAAGGGCTGTGTGGCAGTCCACTTTCTTTTGATGTGACTAAATACCCAGGACAATCAACTCATAAGGACAAATTATTATTTTGGTCTTCAACTTTAGAGATTTCAACACACGGTCTCTTGACCCTCTTGCTTTGGGCCTTTAGCAAGGTTGAACATTATAGACAGGAACACCTGTCAGGGTGAAGCTGCTTACCTCATGGGAAACACAGAGAGCTTAATTTCACAACAAAGCCTCATTCCAAATTCATTAAGCTATGAATCAATGAATGGATTACTTGGTCACTGAGGTCAGAGCCATTATGATCCAGTTACTTCCCCAAGGCTCCAACTCTGAACAATGTTGTACTGGGGACCAAGTCTTAAATACATATATTTTGGGGACACTTTAAAATCCCAACCATAACAGATTGGAAGGATCAAAATAAGCATGTGTGTGAAGTTGGCCATGTATAAGGTGGGACACTTTTGGTAGACTCCTAAGTATAAGGGAGGGAGGATAGTTTTGACATATGGGAATTTATTGCATCGGTTTCATAGAGCCTCTGTTTGCTAATTTGCTTCCTATGTGAAATAAGAGATATAACCTGCTTAAAAAAGTAAAGTAAGGGAAGATGGCAGAGTAATAAAGAGGAACACTCCAGGGTTATAGGAAAATATTGCATGTCGGTTGGAAGAAGGCTATCACGCTTTTTTTAGTGAAACCAACGGCGCTTATCAAGTACTATTTATTCATTGTGTGATATTTTTCTAGTAAGGTTTAGATTTCAGGTGTGGCTTTGAAGGAAATAGTTCAACTTATTGAGGACTAGATATTTTGTCAGAAAGGAGTAACAAAATAAAGAAAAGATTTTAGGGTATTAGTAAGAGTTCTATTAAAATAATATAGAGATGGCTGAGAGCCGGGCAACAACTCAGTGGGTAGAATGCTCATTTGCCATGCATGCTGGCACAGAGGTGCACCACTGCATTCTAGCACTTGGGAGGTGGGGGTAGGAGGACCAGAAGTCCAAGGCTTGCCCATTGTTGGCTAAAGAGCAAGTTCAAGGCCAGTCTAGGATACATGAAAACTTGTTTAAAAAACAAAAATAAAGGGTATATAATTGACTTAAAGTTGAATGAAATTGAAAATAAATTACAGTGACAAATGGGGAGAAATTAGAAGGACCCATAGGCTTAAAGTTACAGAGTTCAAAGAATGATTAAAGTGGGGATAGTCAATAAAATATAAGTGTACAAATGATTGGATATAAAATAACTTATGATAATGAAGATGCAGAGTCACGAGATTGAATAGCTGAGGTTTGAGAAAAGTCTTTAGAAATGAGATAGAGCCAGAGCTTTGCATGGTTGAGTATTAGGGCTCAGTATTATAGCTGATCAATACTTTGAAGGTCTTGGTTTGGGAAAGAGGGGCTTGACCCAGATTCACGTTATTATACATTGTGCTACCTTACATGGATTCAGTTTTTTATAAGGGAAATAAACGAATGTTACATTTAGTAAACTTTGTTCACCACAGAGAGAGTGCCATTTTTGCTCATGCAGTGGAACTCTGATTTGAAAGGGAAAATATATTGTTGCTGATCGGAAGGAAGTGAAGAGGCATTGGAAAGAGCAGGCTTCGAAGGGAGTTAGGATTGCATTTGAATAGTGATGACATGAGATAATTTAACTTACCCTTTTTAGGATTGCATTTGAATAATGATGACATGAGATAATTTAACTTACCCTTTTAGCCCGAGTTTTCCAAACTGTTGACCATTGTGACCAAAATGTGATTTCTAATGCTCACTTTATGGCAGTGCTGTCAGGATGAAACTAGATAAAAACTCCACCTGGCAGAGAGCCTGTCACTCTGTCTGAAGAAAAAGAAATTTCTTTTCCTACAAGGAGCATTACCCAGGGAAATACCAGGTTGGGAGTAAAGGGCTTGTGGGTTGCCCTACTGAGTTCAGGTAGAAAAATAGTTTTCTAAATCATAATTTTCTGCAAAAAGACAAGCAATGAATATTTTATTAAAAAGGCATGATGCTTTTTACCCCCAAATTCCTTTGTAATATAGAAATATAATCCCATTCTCTGATGATTACAATTCAGTCTCTGGACGTAATTATAGATAACTGTGATCTTGTTATGAGTAACTTTATAGAGATAAATGCAGCTAAATAATTCTGTTGATCACTTGAGGGTCACAGCTCACTGAGAAATGACAAGAGTTCTTTGTTGAATATGATTAGTGGATGAAAGCCAGTATTGTCACTGAGATTCAAAAGGTGTATATTTCTTCTAGTTCAAATGATGCCATGGGGGAATAGACAAATTAATGACCATACTAATGTATTAAGAGGTACAGTATATTGACTTTACCAGACCAAGTTTTTCTATGAATGGGGGAGAGGTGTATGAAGTTGAACCCCTAGCTGAGTAGCTATTGGCAACTGATGTCTTTGAAGGGAGGGTGAGTGTCTGTTTCCACAGTGTTGAGGTCCCTGGTAGATTATCTATGTTCCAGTGGATGGTTCCACTCTCACATGCGTATGATCAGCACTAATTGGACTCACTGGGCTTTATAAAGAGTGAATGGAGTAGGGAGGGAAACATGATGATGGGATACAGGAGGAGTCAGAGATGAGGGAGGAGGTGACTTTAATCAAATACGTATTATATGCATGTATGGAATTCTCTAACAATAAACTGAAAAACATTGGCTTTAGTAATTAGCACTGCTTGTATACATTATTGAACATTGATTCTGTGGCCAAGATCTTTCCAAGCAATAGTTACGCCTTAAAACCATCCCAATGCCCAATCTCTCTTAAAGGAAACTAAGGCTGGATTGGATGACACTATGTGTCTAGAGCTAATGACAGAGGCAGAGTGTCTTTAAAGCCTGTGTCTATGCCCTGTATCATTCCGTCTCCAGGAAGTACTCTTGAAACAATAAGTTCTAATGTTTTCTAACAGGAACATGAGCAATAAAATTCCTTGGAAGACTGCATTGGTCCAGAATCTACAGGGAAACAGCCTATGAGATGTATATTTATAGAAAGAGATTTATTCTATGGTATTAGCTATGCAGTTACAGAGATTGGCAAATTCCAGTTCAGCAGTGTAAACTGCAGACATGGCCCAAGATCCAGGATCATTGTTGTTGCAAATGAAGCCTGAAGACATCGTCTTGGGGTTACTAATCTGCTGTGGTATGGTCTGTATGTCAAATTGCTCTGATTGGTCAATAAATAAAACACTGATTGGCCAGTGGCCAGGCAGGAAGTATAGGCGGGACTAACAGGGAGAAGAATTCTGGGAAGTGGAAGGCTGAGTGAGAGGGAGTCACTGCCAGCCGCCACCATGACAAGCAGCAGGTGAAGATGCTGGTAAGCCATGAGCCACGTGGCAAGGTATAGATTTATAGAAATGGATTAATATAAGATATAAGAACAGTTAGCAAGAGGCCATGGCCGTACAGTTTGTAAGCAATATAAGTCTCTGTGTTTACTTGGTTGGGTCTGAGCAGCTGTGGGACTGGCAGGTGAGAGAGATTTGTCCTGACTGTTGACCAGGCAGGAAAACTCTAGCTACACTAATCATTTTGTTGTTCTAGTCAACATCATACAAGACAACCTACTTATTCAAAGTTTATCAATTCAAGTTGATCTCATCCTAAAAATATTGGCTTTAGTAGTGAGTAATGTTGAGTATATATTACTGAATATTTACTCTATGCAAGGAATGAATGGTTAAGCCTTGCAATCATTCTAATGCTCAGTCTCCATAAAAGGAAACTGACTAGGAGGGATGAAACTACATGGACTACTTCTCTAAGTAGACACATAGAATTAACAGTAAGAGAGACACAGGCAAGTCTGCTTTTAAAAGGTAGGTCTCCAGGAAGAAGAGCTGAACAGGCTCTAATGTAATTTCATATCTTCGTAGGTAGCAGAGCCCTTTCAATGGCTGATGGAAAGTTACACAGGGTAGATGGCGCTGCAACTTTTCAAGAGTAAACAATATTCCATAGTTCACAACAAACATCATTCTATTATAAAAATCCAGCCTCTGAGTGTTACTTTGAAGACATTACACTACTCAAGGGATGGGAAGAGTTCCTTTAGGCTATTTTTGCAATAATAATAATATTGATAAAATTGAAAACGCCATTTTCAAAGTATCTGAAATCTTGACTGCATATTATAGCTAGGTAATTTCTGTTCCTCTTTCCATAGATATTTGTAGGAAAATACATCAAAAGAAGTGTTGTAAATGTTTAGTTTTTTGGAGTATTGCAATTTTCATAACAATTTTACCAACATAACTTTCACTGGTAAACAATAACATTTAGCCAATATAGTACAAAATGATGATAATAATAGTAGTATTTATTGCATCCTTCTTATGTCAGGCATATGTCCTGAGTGCATTTCATCTTTTTGCTCCCTTGTTTGTCTGTTTGAGATAGGTTCTTTCTTTATAGCCCAGTCTGATCTAGAACCCACAATCCTCCTGTGTCAGCCTTTCAATCCCTTTCATACTGGGATTTCCACCATGTGCCACCACATCCAGGTCTTCTGTGCTATTTGTGTGAGCAGTAGGAAGAAGATCTCTTCCTTTTTTTTCCTTTTGAGATAGAGTCTCACAAAGTAGCTCAGGCTGGCCGGGAATTCACTGTGTAGTATGGCTAGCTTCTCAAAAAGAGTGGCAATTTTCTCAGCTAAGCACTGGGATTTGCAGTGAGTGCTAGGACACTCTGTCTTCTGTGTGGATGAAGCACTAAGTACATCTTTTCCTGCTGCTCTCCTTGTGAGACAGGGTTTAACAATGGAGTTGAGGCTGGCCTGAACTCATTGTGTAGCCCAGGCTAGCCTCTCAAAGTAGTAACAATTTTTCTACCTCAGCCTTCAAATACTGTATCGGAGCTGTTGAGCCACACCTGAACTTGTCATTTTGCTTGCACAGTAAGTGCGTTAACTGCTGAGCTGTCCTTCCAGCCCCCATTTCTTGCAGTTGTTTTTTTTTTTTTTAAACAAGCCATCTTCGTCCTCCATAAGGACTTAAAAGACCTTAATGGACCAGTAGCAAAGGACTGGGAAGATCTGTTGGAATCTTAGATAAATACACTTAGCAGGGTACTTACTAGGACTTGCCGCGTGAAATAAAACATAGTAATAGTAGCTATAATTTGATAGGCATTCTCAAGCTGTAGTGCCTGGGCTGGGGCTTCAGACACACTGTGTTATACTCTTCCTTATATTTCATCAGAATGTGAGCTTCATGAAGGCAGGGCCTGCTTTCCTTGTCATTGATGAATTCCCAGCCCCTGGAAGAAAGCCAGGCACACCAGTAAATCTTCAGCACCGATGAATGGCAAAACAGCTCAGTATGAGCTTTCCTTGCTGTCAATACTATCTCAAAAGATGAAAACATGTGGTTTTAGGCATGATCGTAAAAGAAAGAATGGCTTTTGGAGTTGGAAATACCTGAATTCTATCACATTTGGGCTATTTACTCACAATGTGAAGAAAATTACTTCACCTTGAAGCTGCACTTTTCTATTCTGATTCTGAAATGATTGCCAAAGCTGCAGATCACCCATTCTACCTGTGAACAGAAAGGTCAAACAGAGAGTAAAACAAACAACCCAAGGACAAACTATAATAAAATAGTGACAAGCTGTCTTCCCAAGCCCCAAAGACAAATGGAAGAATAATCCCAGTCACCTCCGTCGCATCAGTGCCTGTGTGGGTGGAAGGAAGTACCTAGATGTGTGGTGGCCACTGAAACAGGACAACTGTAAAGCAAAGGGGCACTCGTTACAAAACACTGCAGAGGGGCCAGGGAGGAAAGTTCGGTAGTAGAGCGCTGACCTTGCTCAGTGAACCCCTGGCTCCATCCCCAGAAACACAAATAACAACAACCAAACACTCCTGAATGGCATGCAAATAGTTGCCGAACCTAGGAGTGTTGCCCAGTCTGGTAGCAGATGGATGTAGGAGATGGACTTAATGTTTAGCATTAAGTTTGTATATCACTTTTCCTGCTGCATTACTTTCTATTGTTGCCTTAACAGATTATCCCACACCGCCTGTTTGGAAACAACACACATTTATTATTTTATGGTTTGGTACGTTAATAGTCCATCACAGTCTCTCTAGGCTGATGTTCACAGGGTGTGTTCCTTTTTTGGAGGCTCTGGAGATGCCACTCCCTCACCTTCCTCACCTGTAGGGCATTCTCATATCCTCCATCCAGGGTCCTCTTCCTCTCCAAAGCCACATCAGGAGTTTCAGTTTTCTAAATGCTACGTGATTGCCACATTCTTACTTCCTTTTCTGCTGCCATATCTTGCACTGAGAGCCTCCTCTGACTTCTTCTTGGACTTTTAATTAAGACTCCTTGTGTTTATATTGGTCTCACTTAGACAATCTATAATAATCTTTTCATGATCCCAAATGTAACAGATTGTCAGAATGCTTTAATTTTTCAAAGAAATATTTTAATTGAAATAGAATAACATCATTCTCCCTTCCTTTCCTCTCCCCAGCCCCTCCCAGCTACCCTTTCTAGAACATCTCCCATGCCTGTCACTCTCAAGTTGATAGCCCACCTCTTTTTCTTTTATTATTATTGCATATGTATACATATGTGTGTGCTTATGCACCAACGTGTATAAGTACAAGTTGCTGAGTTCTGTTTTCATTGTTTGTGTGTACCATTCTGCATTGTACAAACAAGGAGGCTCATCCTTGGGAGGGGTTAGTTCTCCTAATCCCAACAGTCATGAGTTGCTAGTAGTACTTTATCTAGGGGTGGAACCCTGCAAAAATTTCCCCTCCTATGCTATCATGTCCATTGATATTGCCATTATTCCAGTCTTATTTATGCAGCCATTTCTAGGAGAGACTGTTTCACAGCAGATTTCTTTGCATTCTTGTTCTTACATTTTTCCTCTCCATCTTCCAAGATGTTCCCTGTAGATGAATTCACTGGGGTTGGCCTCCCCACATCTCTGCATAATTACCAGTTTTTTATTTTTTTATAATGGTTTACATTTACTGTAAAGAAAGGCTTCTTTGGTAAAGGGTAGTAGCCATACTTACCTGTGGCATAGAGGTAAAATTTAGAATATAGTAAGGAATTATGCTGGTCTAGCAAAGCAGCAGTAGTAGATACTTTTCTAGATCCGTGACCTCACTAGCCAAGGAAAGCTGGCTGCATTTCCAGTACCAGGCATGATTTCTCTCCTGTTGATGGGCCTTAAGTCCTTTTAGACAACTAGTGGTTGCCACCAACATGTGAATGCCAATTATGTCTGTCTTGCCATGCTGGTAACGTCGTGGTTCATAGGAATTGGTAGTTGTGTAGGACTGTTTAATTGCTTCCTTCCCTTGGCAGCTTGCAGAATGTTTTCTAGAACCATGGAAGCTGGACTGCAGGAAAGAAGCCTTTAGATCTGATCCAGCTCGAATCATCCAAGTTCTATGTCCTAAGTGTTTGGTGTCTTCAGGAATAGGGACTGACCCTCAACTCTAAGGGGCAACCAAGGGCTCTATCAGCAATGAAAGTTGTTTTGGGAGTCTCTTGGACTAGCCTGTCCAACCATTCCAAAGGAAGAGTCTCCTGCCTGGCAGTGGCGCTCTTGTTAGTTGATGGTTCTTGTGGGAGCCTTGTCAGTTTAAGAGATTTAACTTCCTCTAATATCTAATACACTTATATGTATTGTGTACGATTTTAGGCAACTATAAAATAAAATGATTCCTTAAGGCATTATCAAACAACCTTGATGTTATTTGTCCCTCCTCTTCTTTTGTATAGACCTCCCTCCCCGCTCCCCAGTTGGAGCCCCTCCCGTTATTCTGTTTCTCACTTCCTATCACCTGTATCTTGCTGCTCTCTTCTAAAGCCTCCTCTGTTGATGGCTCTTTTATACTTTCCTGGTCTCTGCGGTTATTCCATGCTGCGTACATCTGAGGAATTGGAGAGAGGAACTAAAGATGAAAGTATGTGGCATTTGTCTTTCTGGGTCTGGGTTACCTCACTGCGTATCATCTTTCCTAGGTTTATCGTAGGTTCACCTGAAGCTTCAGTTTCATCACAGCTGAATAGTATTCCTTAGTGTATATGTACCAGATTTTCATTATCCATTATCTGTTGAAAGACATTTACATTGTTTCCATTTCCTGCCTATTTTCAGCACTTCTGCTATGAACATTGCAGGGTCCCTTTTTATTATGTGAAGTAACGTACATATAACTCCAGCGATTACAATATAGGTATTTAGTGGGGGACTTACTTAGCTTCTTCTTCCTGTTGCTGTGATAAAATTACTCTGATAAGAGCAATCTGAGGGATAAAGGGTTGATTTTGGTTCACAGTTCTAGGTTACAGTCACAGAAGCAGGAGTTTGCGAGAGCTGGTCACCTCCTGTCAAGAGTCAAGATGTAGAGAGCAATGAATGCTATGCTCAGCTTTCTCTCTCTTAGTCCACAAAATAGTGCCAAGCACATTTAGGATAAGTCATCCTACCTTAATGAACCTAATTAAGAAACTTCCTCACAGGCATGCTCACTGGCCAACCTAATCTAGACCATCCCTCATTTGAGATTTTCCAGATGATTCTAGATGATTCTATCACATGGACATCATTGACCATCATAAGGATTTCACAGAGTTATCTGAAAACCATTTCCTAACTCAAAGGGGGTTAGGTGTTCTAGTGAGTGTTTGTAGGTACTGTCCTCATCTCCTAGTGACTTGTTTCCCAGGTGGATAAAATATGATGTTACTTAAAAGGCAAGGTGTTGCTTCTGTATTCCCAGTCTGGGAATGGTTCTGGTCGTCTTCACTATCATTAGGGCTGCATGTGTTATCTTTAGTTTTCTAATAGTCGTATTAAAATGAACTGAAAGGAAGCAGACGTGATAAAATTATAACTCTATTTTATATACCTCAATTGTGTCAAAAACATCATTCCAAATATTTAATCACTATACAAGGTATTAAGGATGTGTTCTACAGAGATTTTATTTGGGCCAAATCTTTGTATTTTTACACATAGCATCTCTCCATCAGGATTGGCCACAGCTCAAAGGCTTGGTAACCACATGTGGCTGGTGGCTACTGCATTGGACAGCACAGCTCTAGCTTACTCTCTGGCATAGAGCCACATTCTGTGGTTTGTGTAACAATGTATTAACTGGAATAAAGTGGAGCCAGCAACAGTACTCACTCCCAGAAGGGAAGACCGCCAGCTCAGCGTGTATACATACCCATGGCTAAAGCTTCATTAGATTTTGCATAAAAACAGAAACAAACTCAAACATCTCCTTAACAAATCTATTTCAGTTTCTAGTTTGGCAATCTGAACGGCTTGAATTAGACACCATCAGTTTCCTACAATGAGGGCGCATCTACCACAGTAAACATTTACAGGAACCTGTTTCAGGGCTCCTGTGAGTAGGAGGCAATTAACTGGTGAGGGAAAAAAAAACATATTTTCAAATATTTCCAAAAGTTTGCTTCTGCCTTCATGTATAGTTCCTTTTGGATATTGTCCCTAAACTGCAATTTAAAAACTGACTCTGCTAACCTCAGCTTCCCTAATCACTTTGAAGCCATTCAACAGTCTAAACATAAAGCATTTTTTTTCAGCCTTGTGGCATGAAAATAGGCACACATCCCTCCTACAGGAAGATCCCAACCTCTGGGCTCTAGAGAGGGATTTCCTCAACAAAGGAGGCTGGATCCTTTCCAGGGATGTCAGCTTCGTCAAGATTGCCGTAGGATTTGCTCTTTTTCTTTTCTTTCCTTTCCTTTTCTTTTTTTTTATACTAAGAAATTTTTTATTCATTTTACATACCAATCACAGATTCCCCTCTCTTCCCCCCCAACCAACCTTCCTCTCAACCCACCCTCCATTCCCTCCTCCAAAAAGGTAAGGCCTCCCATGGGAAGTCAGCAGAGCCTGGTACATTCAGTTGAGGCAGGTCCAAGCCCCTCCCCCTGCATCAAGGCTGTGCAAGGTGTCCCACCATAGGTAGTGGGCTACAAAACGGCAGCTCATACATGTGCATTTTCTTTTTTTTTCTTCTGGTGCTCTTTCCACAAGCCACCTCAACCTTCTTAACACATGCACACATTTCCTCATGCAAAGTTGTCTGAATTAGGCTTACAAATAGAACACTGTGAACAGGGAGGGTATTAAATGATAATCAGAAACAAATTGCTGTTTCTCCTGTCAGTAGATGGACTGAAGAGGGAGAAAACCACACAGAGCCACATTATCTCCTATTGTTTCCTCACTGTATGTATATCCAGGAGCTAGGCAAAGAACCAGGCACAGAGGTTGCTAAATGGTGTCAAATGAATGAAAGCTGTGGAATCTTTCCTGCTCAGACTTGCGGGGGGGGGGGGGGGCAGGAGGAGGGAACTATTGCTAGGGATTGCTCCCTCAATAGAACATATATATAGCAAGTTTACATGGAATACCCCACCACCACCACCACACACACACACACACCACACATTTCAAATAGAGTTCATTATAAAGGAGAAGAGAAAGAAAAGTGCCCTAAGATTTTAGGTTGCAGGATTTTATATGGCTCAAATCAAGGCAAGTCTGTGGTAAATGGTTCTTCCTAGGGGATAAAGACCGTTGTGTGTTTCCCAGAGTGAGCCCCATTGTCTGGTTGCAGTTGAAGGCAGAGAAGGCTCGAGGAGTGGAGGCAGTGTAAAGGATAAACAGAGACTGAGCCCGCCCCTGCTAAGTAGTTAAGAGAGTGGGTCAATTCCAATTGTCAGCAGCTTCTTCTGCTTCTCTGTAGTTGGCCTGCAAAGTTCAATTTGCCCAAACATCCTTTGACACATTGTACTTAGAGAACGCAAAAAATCCCATTTGTGTGAGACACAGAAAAAGAAAAAAAAAAAAAAAGGATGGTAACAACGTCTTCAGTCTACCATCATGAGGCCAAGGTAGACGGTTTTTGTGGTCTGAGCACTCTTCCTCTTACAAAGATGTAGGTTATAATAGTTGCAATGCTAATGGTTCCTCTGGAAATGTGTATGCTCATCTTTCCCATCTTGGGAGAGGAGCATTGCTGTAAGAGCTTAGCCCT
>CABHPH010141724.1:16436-27458 GCA_902168325.1 Peromyscus nudipes | reverse complement strand
TAGAAATGGGCTAAATATAAGAGTAAGAGCTAGACAATGATAGGCCTGAGCTAATGGCCAAGCAGTTTAAATAATGTAAGCGTCTGTGTGTTTATTTTATAAGTGGGCTCGGAGACTGGCGGGACTTGGGAGCTGGAGACTGGCGGGTGGCGGAGATTTGTCCTGACTGTGGGCACGGCAGGAAAACTCTAGCTACAGCTGTTCAATAGGCTTTCTCCTTTTTATTCAGTCTAAAGACCCATCTGGTGGGCTGGTGCCAATCCACATTTAGGCCGAGTCTTCCCATCTCAATTAATCTATCTGGAAACCCTGACCCTCAGAGATCTGACTCCATCAAATTGACGGTCACATCCGTTTTCCTGAGTCCAGCTTACTCCTGAGTTTTCTGTTTCTTGTTCTACGGTGAGCTGTGGATTCACCTTGCTTCCTGTACCTAATGTAGATAGCTAACTATCCAAGTTCAAACTAATATACCAGTGTGCAGCTTGGTCCCCTCCCTAGCACATTTCTAACACAAAGCCACAATACTTTTCTTTTCTGGTTTCTCTATTTTGTCTGACTAGAGTCACTATGGAAGCCTTCAGGGAGAAGCTAACTCTAGAACAGGTCTTGAAAGATGGGCATAATCTTTTGTTGTTGTTTTGTTTTTGTTTTCTGTTTTTTGAGACAGTAGCCCTGTGTAGCCCTGGCTGTCCTGGAACTCACTCTGTAGACCAGGCTGGCCTCAAAATCACAGAGATCCACCCACTTCTGTCTCCTGAGTGCTGGGACGTCGGCTTGGCTTGCTTTTTTTTTTTTTTTTTTTTTTTGAGACAGAGTTTCTCTGTGTAGCTTTGGAGCCTGTCCTGGAACTCACTCTGTAGCCTAAGCTGGCCTCGAACTCACAGAGATCTGCCTGCCTCTGCCTCTGCCTCTCGAGTGCTGGGATTAAACGTATGTGCCACCACCACCTGGCTTTTGGCTTGCAATCTTAATGCTAGAATAAGGAGCTACTTTTTGGCAACTTTGCTTGAAATCAAAGCTAAGATGGACTTTCTATCTGTCCTATGCTCCAAGTGACTCTGTAATCAATCAACAAATCTCTTTACTTGAGTGAGTAATCATTAATAAATCTCTTTACAGATCCTCAAAAGAATATCCACTCATCTCTTCATTGCAGGCACAGTCTCTGGGCTGTGCTTTCTTGGCTCTAACCCAGAACACTGAGCATTTAAAGCTGTTCAGCACCTGTTTCTCCCACCCTTTTCTTTCCCGCTTCCACCTGTAGTTTGGCATTTTGAGAAAACCCCAGTCTTTCTACACACTGAGGTGCAGCAAGAGTTCTTGTTGGGCTATCTTTGGATCACCAGCTCCCAAATAACAACATGGAGACTTCTTATTAATTATGAAAGTTCGGCCTTTAGCTTAGACTTGTTCCACTAGCTCTTATAACTTAAATTAACCTGTTTTTATCAATCTGCATTCTGTTATGTGGCTTTTTACCTATCTTTAATTCTGTATGTCAGACTTCCTCTGTGTCTCTCTTCTCCCCAGAGTCCTCCCTTTCCCTGGAAGGCCCACCTATTCTCTCCTGCCTAGCTATTGGCCATTCAACTCCTTACTAAACCAATCAGAAGGCCCCTTAGGCAGAGACACATCTTTACAGTGTACAGAAAGATTATTTCGCAGCACTGAGGTCCTCCCCAGGTCAAACAACTATCACAGCTCCCTTGACCCACTGAGCAGAGCTCACATATAGTCCCCAGCCCTTTTTCTCAAACTCACTCTACTGGGTTCATACCCACCTGTTTTTTTTTATGATCTCCCAGACATTACCATTCATTACCTTCCATTCCTATCCCCCGAGTCTCTGTCCTTGACATTTCATGCCTCCGGACATCTACCACTTCTCATTCTTGCACTAAAATTGCCCCCATCCTTTAAGACCCCTTCTAGAGTCACCTTCTCCATGAAGACTTCAATGATGACTCTAGCCAAACATGACACCACATGCTGCAAGCTGCAAGGACATTATATTATAGAGATTCAGCTGTGTATAATAAACTACACCTTGACCCACCAAGGTGTCCTTCAAGAGGAAGCCATTTATCAAGGAATGTTTGGTGTCATTTAGCTTATTAATATATATCAGCTGTCTTCTGCTATGAAATTCTTGTGTGTCCATATACTACTAGGCCATATTGGCAAGCAGCTAAGCTTCTCAGACCTACTGCTGATCCACTAGGTAACTAACACTGCTGCAGAGCCTAGGGGACAGGGGCTGTAGATTCATAGCTTTGTTTTTTGTGCAAATGAAGCTCAGACCAGCCCTTGCCTTCAGGCCTAGTAGCATGGAAGGGCTGTTGACTCAGGACAATAGAGCTTTTCACATAACCAGGTGCAGTAAGGACTGGAGTGGAATTCCAGAGGCAGGCAGAGTCACTGACCAGAGAGAAGAGATCAAGGAGAATTTCTGTAGATGGTAGGCAGAGCTGCATGGCCAAGGAGAAGAGAAGAAGGAGGAGTTTCTCAGGGTCAGGGATAAGGAGCAAGGAAGGAAAAACAGAAGATGAAGGAAGAGAGGATGAAGATGAGGTCAAAAGCATAGGAGCTTAGTTAGGACCATGAGAAGACAGGAAAAGTAGGTACAGAGAGGAGCTGAATGTGAGGACGGAGCTGAAGCTGTGTAGATAGAATTTCGTCTTAGAGAAATAAACAGATGAAAGAGCATGGTGTACGTAGATACTTTTCTCTCAGATAACCCCATGCTGGATGTAGTGTCTTCTCCAGGACTCTGGGAGGAATCTTCTCAGGGCAGGCCCTGGGGAAAATTCCATTAACCGCACTCCTGACCCAAGCACCTCCTTCCTTCTGTCCTTTCCTTCTTCCCTCCCTCCCTCTCTCTATTTCTTTCAGTTCTGCTTGGTTGGTTGTTGTTGATGTTGTTGTTGAGTGTTGATGTTGGTGTGAGTGTGTGTGTGTGTGTGTGTGTGTGTGTGTGTGTGTGTGTGTGTGTGTCCTTCATGCTGGCATGGCGAAAATTTCATCCTCTGAGCCACATTTCCAGCCTGAGTGTCCTTTTCTTAGGACATTTCATATGTGCCCTTCCTGCTAAGGCTACTTCTATGTCTCGGATTCTTTATTAGATGGGGTAATGATTTAGGCTATCTTTCTTACTCTACCTTAAATCTTCTAGCCTAACATATTGGACAAAGAAGCTGTTTTAAAATTCAAGTGTTGGTGAACTAAATAAATGAAGAAATAGGTTATATGGGAGAGAGGAAGATGAATATGCAGTTGTATGTCCATTCTTGTTAGTAAATTTAAGTATCTACTGTCCTGGCTCCCAGGTCCCCCCAAGCTCCGAGAGCCCCCGACCCTCTTATGTGACCCTACCACTATAGAGGTGATGGACAGCCAAGGTGTCCAGAGTTTATTGACACCTCCACAGTAAGTTTGAACATCAGCCATGGGAATGAACAATCTCCACCAAGTACTAGAGCTCTGTGCCCATCCTGCAGCTGAGGTGATCATAGTCCAGGGTTCAGCCCCAGATCCACGGGCAGCACCGTGGGCCACAGTGATAGATGACCTCAAGGAACAGAGTGATGAGCTGGGGGTACTCAAGTCCTGATTGGCTCATAGACTTATCAGAATATCTACCTGCCTTCAGCACCACCGTGGCTTCAGAGGCTAGACAAAAGTAATGGTACTGTCTAGACTGCCTTCGAGCTTACACGCAGCTAGGAAGACCCAGATGAAGCTCCCCTTTGTGACATATTCTCCCAGGGAAGTCTAGAGGATAATGATGTCTCTGGCATTTGAAAGTTTATTAGCAGTGCAAGCTGAGGGAAATGTCGGCATGGTATTGACCTCCGCTCTGGTGACAGCTGTCCAGAAAGATTAGATGGAAGAGCAGGGTGGATAAAAACTGAAAGACCGGAAGGAAAACAAGAAGAAAACAAGAAGCGGAAGGAGCAGAAATTATTCCATGGCAGTCTTGCCACAGTCGAGAATTTCCTAAATGGAAGAAGGCCCTGTCTGATGCAGAACTCATGGGATTAAGAAGAAACGGGTGTGGGGGTAACCAACCAGTATCTGACTGGATTTAAGGCCCACTCCACAAGACAGAACCCATCCCCAGCACTCCTTGAGTAGCCAAGAACCTGAGACGAGATAGGCCAGGGATCTAGGGGGCAAGCAAATGCTACTGTTTTGTCAAAGGACTGTAGCAATGAATGACTCCTTATGACAACATTCTGCTGTCCTCACAGAACAGCGCCTTGCTCAGCCATCGTCAGAGAAGCTTCCTCCGTTAGCAGATGGGAACAAATACAGAGACTCACAGACAGACATTGTGCAGGGAGTGACAGACCTTGGAACACTCATCCCTAAATGGGATCAAATCCCTCCCCTCAGGCCTCAGGAAATTGCAAAAAGGAGGTAGAAAGAGGAGACGGAAGACATCAAGGAATGAAGACCTTCTAGATGCAACAGGGCTGGCACACATACGAACACACAGAGACTGAGACAGCATACCCAGTGTGTGCGTGGGTCAGCACCAGATGGGGTCCTAGAGTTGGAAAGAGAAATGGACACATGCCTCCATCTCTAACACAAAAGCTATCTCCAGTTGATAACCACTTGCAAATGAAAAATTTACTTTTCTGGGGCTAGAAGGATGGCTTAGGGGTTAAGGGCACTGACTGCTCTTTCAGAGGACCCGAGTTCAATCCCCAGCACCCACATGGCAGCTCACAACTGTCTGTAACTCCAGTTCCAGGAGACCCTCACACAGACATACATGCAGGCAAAACACCAATGCACATAAAATAAAAATAAATCAATTATTAAAAAAAATTTCGTTTTCTACAAGGGAGTCTCACCGGGGAAACAAACTATTCATAACGGTAGGCCTCATGCCCAACAGCAGATGTTCAACAGAAAACAAACTCAGAGGCATCTTGAGTTTTAGTCGACTCGTAATGTTGTAACAGGGTTTGGTTGTTTTGTTTGTTTGTTTTGTTTTTAACCTCACAGGTCCCTTGTGTGTGTTTTATGGTTTCCAACTTTGTGTTTTTATGGGACTCCTGTGGGTGCGGATGTCTCTGTGTCTACGTGCGTTTCTTAAGCTTTTCCTTTGGCTCTTCTCCTTCCGTTTGCTTGTTTTGTCCTATTCCGATTGGTCTGTTTTCATTTTATCTTATTATATTTTATCTCTTTTTATTAGTATCCCTTAGGTGCCTGTTTGTTTCCTAAGGACAGACAGAAACGGGATGGGTAGACGGAAAGGGAGGCGGGGAGGAAATGTGAGGAGTTGGGGAGGGGAAAACCATACTTAGAATATATTGTATGAAAAATATCTATTTTCAATAAAATAAAAAAATTAACATATTTACAGAAACATGCCAGATAATAAAAGGTGATTAAATTGGGCTGGAGAGATGGCTCAGCCGTTAAAGGCTAGGCTCACAACCAAAAAGGTGATTAAATTAAATACAGTAAAAATTGTCAAAAAAGCTGGGCGGAGGTGGCTCAGGCCTTTAATCCCAGCACTCGGGAGGTAGAGGCAGATGGATCTCTGTGAGTTCAAGGCCAGCCTGGGCTACAGAGTGAGTTCCAGGAAAGGCATCAAAGCTACACAGAGAAACCCTGTCTTGAAAAAACAAAAAACAAAAAACAAAAAACAAAAAACAAAAAACAAAAAACAAAAAAAAACTGTCAAAAACAACAACAACAAAGAACAAAAGAAAAGAAATGAGTAGCCAGGCGGTGGTGGCGCACACCTTTAATCCTAGCACTCAGAAGCAGAGGCATGTAGATCTCGGAGTTCAAGGCCAGCCTGCTCTACAGAGCAGGGGGGGGGGGGAGGAGAGGAGAGGGGAGGGGAGGAGAGGGGAAGGGGAGCAAACAAGAAGCGGGAGAGCAATGGATGGATGAAGTGGGAAGCAGCTGCTTCAGGCAGATGGAAACCCTGACACATCCAGGACCTTGGAAACCTGCAGAGGTAGAAGAACCTTCATTCCAGGAAACGGCTGCTGGGAGCAGGAGGTCGGGAGCATGGTTTGTACCACCGGCCACCGACCCTGGCACCGGCTCCTCCGCAGAGAGAGGCTTGACTGTCACATCTGTGGTTGTGTGAGACGCTTTGACTTCCCTGTCTCTCTTTTTTATTTTCTAGGAAAAGTTTTCCAAGAGAATATTCTTTAGATTGTTTTCATCTTTGACCCTAATAAACAATCCATAAATTTCAAATATAAGTCAGTTTACTTGCCTGTAAACCTAGTGCTTGGGAGGTGGAAGCAAGAGAATCAGGAGTTCAAGACCAGCCTTAGCAACATAGAATGTTTGAGACCAGCCACAGCTACATGAGACCCTGTCACAAAAACAATTCCCAAATTAATAATAATAATAATAATAATAATAAATAATAATAATAATAATAAAAAAAACAATACAACTCAAATATAGGAGGTCTGGGGAGATGGCTCAGTGGGTAAGATCCAGGCATAACTGCAAATACCTGAAACAGCTCCCAAGGGTGGACACAGGCAGATTCTAGGAGTGCAGTGGCTAACGAATCCAGATGAAACTGAATTTCAGGTTCAGTGAGAGACCCTGTCTCAAGGGAATGAGTAGGAGAGTGGTAGAGGAAGACACCAAACAAGACATCATACCCACAGACCCCACACACACATACCACATACACACTCCACACATAGACCGCACACACACACACACACACACACACACACACACACTACACACACAGACCATCCACCCACCCACACACACCACCACACCACACACACTCCACACACACACACACACACTACACACACAAATTCCTCACGAATTAAATATGAACTTTTGAAAAGAGCTAGAACTGTAGGCGTCACTCTGGCACACTTTCGGTAGAAACGCTGCGGTGATGGGACATGGTGGCAAACACTCTCATGTGAAGCCTCCTGGAGTGAGGAGAGAAACTGCTATTAGCAGAAACAGTAACGGCCAGCATTTGATGTTATGCTTTTATACTAATAGACTTTAATTTCCTAAGAACTCTTGGAAACAAATGGTATTACCTCATTTTACAATCCAGGGACCAGACAGTTAGCAATGTGTCCAGGTTCCTACAACGAGAACACAGGCCATCTTAGTTCACTTCTCAATGACGTCATGCTGCCTCGGTGTCAATCAGCAATGCACTCCTTGGTGGAAAGAGAAGAAAGGAAGGAAGGAAGGCAGGCGTGGGAGGGGGTCCCATGGACAGAAACAAAGAGGAAGACGAGGGGAAGAAAGAAGAAGGAATGGCCGTGGTTAAACAAGGAGCTAGAGACGGAAGGAAGGAGAAGAGGGAGAAGTGGAGTAACAAGGACAGAGGGATGGAAGGGAAGAGGAGAAAAGGGCTGAGGAGAAGGGAGACAGAAAAGGGAGGAAGGAAATGCAAGAGAGGGGGGAGGAAGAAAAAACTCATATGCAATGAGCAGGAAACATTCTAAGGACTTCAGAAGCTGCCCGAGGCTCCATTCTACGCCACAGTTAACAGACTGAGATAGTCTGCCGGCTATAAGCTCAGTACTCAGGAGTCTAAGTCTGGAGAATGGTAAGGAACAGGCCAGCCTGGGCTAAACAGCAAGACTCTGTCACAAACAATAAAACATGCCTTTAAGCTGGGCAAAAGTGGCACACACCTTTAATCCCAGCACTTGGGAGACAGAAGCAAGCAGGTTTCTGTGAGTTCGAGGCCAGCCTGGTCTACAGAGAGAGTTCCAGGACAGCCAGGACTACACAGAGAAACCTTGTCTCCAAAAAAAAAAAAAAAAAAAAAAAAATCCCTTTACTGAGAAAAATTGTAATCATTATCATTGAAATTTGATCCAAGAATAATTGATTGGCAATCATTGTATGGAATCAGGACTTCTTGCAAAAAGGGAAAACTTACCTGTAAATTTTTCTCCGATATGTTAAAAAAAATTCTCATAATCACTAAAGTAGCAATTAATCAAAATGATATTGCACACCTTTGTAGATATACTTGTTAATTAGCGGAGCACTCACTGCAATTTCACAGGAATGTCTTCATTGTGAAACTGATGAGGTCTTCTTCTACACGTCTCAGTGTCTCACCCAAGGGGATAAACAGTACTGGTTGCCAGGGTTTCACTAGGTCAGCAGAGCCCAGCTGATGACTGCATGAGGATACTTAAGGTTACCATGGAAATGCTGTCAACCACCCACTCCCCAAGCCATCTTCGCACATCTGCACAATGAAAGCAAGCATTTGTGTCCACTGGTGGGAGCTAATGGCATCTCTCAGAGGCCCCTTGGAGACTCCCTCCCCTCTGGTGATCTGGCAGAGCCACTGAGAAACAGCAGCAGATGGGACGCTGAGCGACATCAGGCACAGGAAACTAGCAGCCAGAAAGAATCTAGAGGCCTAGTGTGATCACCAGTGTACAAGACAGCCAACCTGAGCACACCCAAGGCCAGGCTGCAGTCAAAGGCAACACTGAACAGCCCTCCTTTGCTTTTGGGGTTGCTATGACAGCCAGGAATTTGCAAACCAAAGCAGACCTGGAAAAGAATTCTGTCCTTGGCCCTAAAAGTTTGTATTTCCACACTGTTTGCTGAGGGTTCCTGCTGTCCCCTTTGACACCCACCAGATGGAGGGCTGGCTAAATCTGGGACCTGGAAACCTTCCAGCAGAAAGGTTATTTCAATCTGAAATAACTGAAACCTTGTAAGATGGGATCTAGGTGTGATAGGAGGGACTGCTTGGCAAGAGAAGTCGGAAACTATTACAGAAAGTCCCAGAGAGAACCTCATCATTTTCTCGAAGAATCTTCCGTATCTAGTGAGTGGACTGTGGTTTGCTAAGCACATCCACAAGAACTGTCTAGTTGGATTTTTGCATCTGCTGGGTGACGCTATCTATGTAGATAATATAATAGTCAGCCAATTGACACGGAAAATTAAATCCAGTAAGAACAAGATTGAACTGTTAACAAGCAGAAGGAAAAAGACTTGAATCTGACTTTTCTGACTTGACGTCTTGCTTTTTCAATTCTACCACCATGTAGGCTGAGGATTAGCTCAATTTGTAGAGTGCTTGCTTACCACACATGAAGCCCTGGGACCCACTTCCGGCATCACACACACTGGGCATGGTGATGCAGGACTGACATCTCAAGACTGGGGAGGGGCCAGGCGGTGATGGCCTTTAATCCCAGCACTCGGGAGGCTGAGCCAGGTGGATCTCTGTGAGTTCGAGGCCAGCCTGGGCTACAGAGCGAGATACAGGACAGGAACCACAACTATACAGAGAAACCCTGTCTCGAAAAACAAAACAAAAGAAACAAACAAACAAAAAGACTGGGAAGAGGGGAGGCAGAACCATGGAGGGTTAGAAGATCAATATCATCCTTGGCTACATAGAAAGTTTGAGACCAGCCTGACCTTAATGATGCCTATCTGGCCTGGATAGTTTAGAACCAGGGTTCTGGTTTTTTCAAGAATGCAGTGTAGATACATTTGGGGGGCTGTGGTTGCTGCTGTCATCGTAATTCTAAAATGGCATCTGGTGTAACTCAAACTGGCTTCAAATTCACTGTGTAGTTAAGGATGACCTTTTAAGTTCCGGATCCTCCTGCCTCCACCTCTCACACGCTGTGATCACAGCTGTGATCTGCCATGCCAAGCTTAGATTGTGTCTTCTTATTGTGGTATACAAAATACACAAAAATTTCCAGTTGAGATTTTTCTTTTTTGTGGCAGTGAGGATTGACCTCAGGGTCTCAGACATCCACTCTACCACTGTCATACCCTTAGCCCAAACTAAACAAGCTTGTAATTCAATGACAGTAAACACATTCGTATTTTTGTGCAATGATCACTATCATCATTTGCCAGAACTTTCTTTTTCCGAATGGAAACTCTGTGCCTCCTAAACATTATATTCGTTACTTTCTCATTACTGTGAGCAAAATCCTGACAAGAAGCAAGTTGAGGGAGAAAGGTTTTATCTTGGCTCACAGATTAAGAAGGGAAACAGTCCACCATGGTGAGGAAAGCATGGGATCAGAGATGGAAGGCAGCTGGTCACACTGCCACACAGGAAGCAAAGGGATGACAACTGGTACCACTCCCTGTCTCCATCCGATGCTGCTGCCCACATTCACAGCAGGTCTTTTCTTCCCAGTTGAACCTTTCTGGAAATGCCCTCACAGACACAACCAGAGGTATGTTTCCATGGTGATTCTAATCCCATCAAGCTGACAATTGAGGGTAACCATCACAGACAAGAACCCCGAAGTCTCTGCAGCTCAGTCTCCGGAAGCCAGCATTCTGCTTTCTATCCCTACAGATACAATTATTCTCCGTGTTTCTTAAAAATGGGATCGTATAGCACTCGTCCTTTGGGGAATGGCTTATATCCTTTGGCATAATGACTTCAAGGTTCATCCATGTTGCCACATGCCTCAGACCTTTCTTCCTTTGTAATACTGAATAATGTTCTATTGTAACAACTGGGGTGTTGTTAGGATGGGATGTATAGGGCTCAGTGTTACTAGAGTGCTTCCCGACATGCAAGCAGCCCTGGGTTCAACCACCAGCGCTACAAAGATAACTAGTAACAGGACATTTTTTTTCTATTTATTTATTTATGTATGTATATATGTATGTATGTATGTATGTATGTATGTATTTATTTATTTATTTATTTTTCTGGAGCTGAGGACTGAACCCAGGGCCCTGCGCTTGCTAGGCAAGCGCTCTACCACTGAGCTAAATCCCCAACCCCCAGGACATTTAAAATACATTTATTCCATTATATAGATAAACACATTTTGTGATTCCATTCATCAGTTGATGGACACTTGAATTACTTGTGCTTTGGGGCTATTGTAAGCAGTGCTGTTTTGAACATGGATATGGAAATATCTCTTTGAGATCCCATTTTCAGTTATTGGAGGAATAAATTCAGAAATCCATTTTCAATTTTTAAAGGAAATTCAATATTTTCTTCCATCATGGCTGTAC
>CABHPH010141724.1:0-16426 GCA_902168325.1 Peromyscus nudipes | reverse complement strand
GTGTGTGTGTGTGTGTGTGTGTGTGTGTGTGTGTGTGTGTGTGTGTGATCTTAATGAGGATACAGATGGATGATTTTTCAAAATTCATAGGGTTTAGAAAATGGACTTCTTTTTTGTTTTGTTTTGTTGAGACAGAGTTTCTCTGTGTAACACCCCTAGCTGTCTTGGAACTCTTGTAGACCAGACTGGCCTCGAACTCTCAGAGATCCGCCTGCCTCTGCCTGCCAAGTGCTGGGATTAAAGGCGTGTGCCACCACCGCCCGGCTTAGAAAATGACCTCAATGAAGCCTCTTGACCACCAATGCTGAGTCCGTCCAGAAACCTCCCAAAGATCCACGGGTTCCCAGGGGAAGCAGCGTGATAACTGTGCTGAGGGACAATGAATCCAAAGCACAGAATTTCCCCCAAAAGGTTCATGGCTTTACGATGAGTGTGAATTCACTGCGCAGATAAGACCACATCTCTCCATGCCTTTGGGGAACCACACATGTGCACACAGGTAAGCCGGGAGTCTGTGTGGATGAAGATGAATTTGGAGAGTTGTCCCAAACAACTGTAGAGTTGTGGAATGAAGGAAGTCTGTGGAGTGTCCTTCTTCCTTAGCTTCAGAGAGACAATTTAGATTGGATCTTTAAAAGACGTCAGAAGTACTCTGTGAGCATAAGACGTAATTACACCTGATTGTCTCTAGAGCTGTAATTGGGCCACCTGGCCAGACATCTAAATTCCCACAGTGTGGTTTGGAATAGTGGGAAGGCTTGGGCTGTTAAGGTGAGACTGGAAACTCTCCCAACCTTGCCTAGTTCAAATCCCACCACAGCCAGTAAATAGTGTCTATCTGCATCTGCTTGTGCTTCCCCTGGGTAGGAGGAGAGGTCCTCTCTGAGTCCTGAACCCAGGCTCAGTTTTCTCTGTTTATCTGCTGTGTCTATCACAGGTCCACACCAAATGCTTGTGGGCTGAGTGATTCTCTACTGCAGCTGAGTAACAAGAGAAAGTACGTGGCCTCCATCTAGGTTCCGTGTGGACTCCTTGGCATGTTTAGCTCACTTTCATAAAGCACTGAGTTTTACAAGGCCGTAGCTTCCTTATTTTTCTCAGAGAGGTAAGTGAGACACAGAGACTCATAATTTGTTCAAGCTGGCTCAGTAAGGGTGATGCCTAGAAGCGCCCATTTCGGTTGGCTGACATCACCCCCCACCATCGGCTGTCTGTTGAACACTGTTGGTTTGGGCCACAGCTGTCACTCACCTTCCCCCACCTCCTGGGATTGCTGGGGAAGACACGCAAGAGCCTGGTTCTGAGTCACGACGCTTGCTGGGCTTGGGAAATGTTCCTCCCCATCTCCCACCTCCTGAGCTTGGCCACCGCACACATCAGTCTTGTCAATGAGCAGCTGCAAGCAGCTGCTGACAGCTCGGAGCATCTCTGCCACAAACCATCAGCTCCTCACAGGCTGGACACCAAGACCTATCCAGGCTCTGCATGGACTGTGTTCTCCTCAGTCTTGTTGGATGGTTTCAGTTAAGCCTCATCCATTACCAGGGAGAGAAAAAAGAAAAAAACAAAAACAAAAACAAAAAAAAAACCCAAAACCAGGTCCTCTGTCAGTGCTATCACATCTGTTTCTGCCAGAGGCCACCAGCTAGTTTTCTATTCTCATCCCTGGTCCATTGGGAAAAGATGGAGCCATTCCGTGAGACATCTGTCCACGCACAGGAAGAGAAAAGGACTCATGACTAGGCAGCTTGATTGCAGACTTGGCTGTGCCTCCGACTGGAGCCTAATCCTGAGCTAGAACTTCCCTTGGGTGGCTCTCCAGCCACAAAATGAGGAAGTTGGATTGAAAGGCACTCCTAGGCCATCCAGCTGAACAGCTGCATAGCCGTAGAGTGACTGTGGACTCCGGCTGGAACTCATTTTTCAGGCCCTCATGCTGGCAGGAACCTCACTGATCTTCCCCGCCACAGCTGGGAAGATAAAGACCTTTTCTGTCTCCTGGTTTGGTCATTTTTGTTCTCTGCCAGGTGCCTCCATAGCAACAGAGGGAAATGATGTTAGACTCTTGGGGGGAGAAAAGTCAACCGGGCCACAGTTCAGTGACAGAATGAGGGTGGGTATGGTTCTGCTCACCCTCCAGGTGGCCTTTGCCTTGGAGGAGATGCCACTCGGAAACCACAGCAGGTCAGTGGGCGACGGTGGCAAGAGCATGCAATTAGGAGTCAGAGGAAGGTTCTTAGTGCCTCCACGCTGCCAGCTAGCTGTGTGGCCCTGGGACTGCAGCTGTCCCCTCTGAGCTACTGTCCTTCACAGTGAAGTCAGGTCTCTGTGATATTCCCATCACCCTCAGAACCTGACCCCGAGTGCTCTCCCGTGAAGTCCTGGGGGAAATCCTGAGCATGCTCAGCTGGAATGAACTCTTCTTTCCTTTTACTGCCAACTCCAAGATGGAGAACAATGAGAAGAAAGGAAACATCAGGATATTCTTTCAAAACAGTTTAAAAATTTTATTATTATTATTTTTTTAATTTCACATGCATTGGTGTTTTGCCTGTATGTATGTCTGTGTGAGGGTGTTGGGTCCTCTGGAACTGGAGTTACAGACAGTTGTGAGCTGCCATGTGGGTGCTGGGAATTGAACCCAGGTTTTCTGGAAGAGCAGCCAGTGCTCTTAACCACCGAGCCATCTCTCCAGCCCTAAAACACTTTTTAAAGCCAGGCGGCAGTGGCACATGCCTTTGATCCCAGCACTCAAGAGGCAGAGGCAGGTGGATCTCTGAGAGTTCGAGGCCAGCCTGGTCCACAAAGCGAGATCCAGGACAGGCGAATACTTTTTTAAAAATAAATAATTATTTTTAAGATCGGATTTCTCTTTGTAGCCCAGGCTAGCCTTGAACTCATGAGCCTCCAGGGATTATAGAATGCACCACCATGCCTTGTTTAGAAATATTCTTTTCTATCCCTTTTGCTGTGTGTTTCTTAGCAGTCACCAGATCTACCCTTCTGAAAAGTAAGGAGGAGGTGCCATCCTCTTTTCTGAGAAAGGACCCTCAGCTAGTAGGAGTGGCAATCAGAACGTAGACTGTTGCACTTCTGTGGAGGAAGAAAGAAGGGAGCTAACCTGAGCACCGAGACGCCCGTGCCGAGACATTTCCATATAGACCCTAGCAATCTTCTCAACAGCTAGATGAGGAACGCTGCAGGCAGGAAGGGGTCATAAGGATTGTGCTCCAGTTTGGGACAATGAATCAGAGCAGTGGCTCTCAACCTTCCTGATGCTGCAACCCTTGAACACAGTTTCTCACGGTGCGGTGACTCCCAACCACAAAATTATTTCACTGCTACTTCATCACTGTGATTTTGCTACTGTTATGAATTGGAATGTAAATATCTGATACGCAGGATATCTGATACGTGACCCCTCTGAAAGAGTCATTTGACCCCGAAGGGGCCGCAACCCTCAGGTTGAGAACCCATAGAACAGACGCTTTTCTCACTACTGTTCTGAAATCCCTGCCAAAAGCAGCCAAGGAAAGGTTTGCTTTGGCTCACAGATTGAGGGTAGACTCCATCATGGCAGGGAAGGCATGTTGGAAGGAGCATGAGTCAGGTCATTGGAAGCAGAAAGAGAATACTGGTACTCAGCTAACAGTCTCCCTCTTATTCAGCCTGGGGCCTCAGTTTATTGGATGGTGAGACCCATGTTCAGGGTAAGTCTTCCATCTTCAGGTTAACCTTTAGGGAAAGACAGTCACAAACAAACCCAGAGGTGTGTTTCCATAGTGATCCCAACCCAGTCGTACGGATAATGAAGACAGGTCTCAGATGCACTTTGGACCATCAGAAGCGCCTTCAGTTCCCGAAGAACTGAAAGGGGAAGGATGGAAATTCTGGAAAGCCCCGGAGCACACTGCTCCCAGGGAGCAAGGAGGAGCAGATTGCAAGGGCTCCAGCTGTGAATCTGCTCCTCTTGAGTAGCCCATGCCCCCCTCAAAGCCCCACCAGGTAGAGGGACAGACCCTGAATCCTGGGTGTCGCTGCAGAGATGGGTTAAGATCTTGTATTCGTGGACAAATATCCTCCAAGAAACAGCAGCCCCGCCAAGTCCCTACCTCTTCAGTTGACCCCACAGGTGGGAGGTTGGGACTTCCTCCACAAGTTGTGAGGCTAGAACGCCATCCAGACACTCTTACCTCTTCCTCGTCCTGGCCCTTCAGGAAGAAAACAGCCACTTTCTCTCCCAAGGTGAGGAGAACACTTCGTTACTTAGCCTCCCTTAGCACACAGGGCCCTCAGGCACAGCCTCCATTAAAGTTATCCTGGAAGAACCTTAAAAGCCAGCTGGGGCCTCTTACTGTCCAGCCATAAAAAGAAACACACTGAACAGCCAAGTCGAGGAAGCATCTTCGTAGGACAGGAAAGAATATATAAAGATAACTTGTTTGAGTAGAAAAAGGAAATGAGACAGAAATTGGCTCTGTTTGCTGCACAGAATGGAATTCTGTGAACTCCACTCCAGCTTTAGTTGGAACAAATATTTACCAAGTCCCGCATGTGTTAGACACGGCAGCAGGCGCCTTCACCGCAAAGTCATTTCTTCGCCACGGCGATGCCAGGCAGAGGACGGGAAGGTGCAGCGGATCAGGGGCCTACTGGTGACTACCAAACCTGCAACCCAGAACCCTTCCCATCACCCACAGCTCCATCCCCCCAAACATCCCCATGAGCTTGGACCTCATCTGTGAGGGTACCACCCAGGTGGATCCAGGAGCCCAACGGCGCTGAAAGATACATTTGTGCTGCAGGTATCTCAGCTGCAGCCCATTAGTCGGGCATGTGCAATGCTCCGAGTGTCATCCTCAGTGCTGGGTGGGAGGAATGTGGTCCACAGTTCACAGCAGGATGGGAAAAATCAGAGTTTTCTGACTTTCCACTGTGTTCCTCTCCCCCTCGGTTTGTAGACATTCTTCTCATTCTTTTTTTTTTTCAATCAGCCTAAATCGTTTATCAGGTATGAATTTTACAAACATCACTATATTAGTAATAACGGTGGAGCTTGAAAGTACTGTGCCTTCTCCAAACCGTATGGCACAATGAGAGTCATCAATAGTGTGATCCCTTTCCAACTCTGGCGACTTGTAAATATCAGTCCATACCTCTCTGGGTTTGTGGATGCGTTTGGTGATCCACTAGGGTATCAGGATTTCTTCCAGGGATCTCTATGGAATAAACCAATGAGGATAACCTCAAATAATTTGTATGAGGATCTTTACCAACCTAGTAAGAATTCAAGACTCTCAAAGCCCCATCCAGGTAGTTCCTCCACAATAGATTGAATGAAGGCTTCGGGCAAGCTTTAGCTAGCAGGTTAGCTCTGTGGCAGACAGGCCCACTGTGAGTGGTACCCATAGGAATTGTTTGCTGACACCACAGTGCACAAGAGTCCTGTATATGGCATAGCCTTGCTTGGTCTTGTATTCCAGCCTGTACACTTTATCCTGCTGGGTGGAGTGTGCAGGGCTGTGGATCCCAGAGAGCTAATAGTGCTGCTGCCAGGGGACCCACAAAAGAAAGCTCATGGAGGCAGACTGCTTCTTCCTGCATGACTTCCGGAGGTACTTGTATGCACTCAGCTCAGTTCACCTGGTGGCTTCTGTGGATGGAGAGGAATTTATAGGCTTTTGTTCCAGACTTTTGTCCTTGGCATCCATGTACTAGTTGAGCTGTGAGCTCCACAGTGAGCTCCACTCTCTCATTCCATGATTGGTTTTTTTTTTTTCATCGTCTCTCTTAATTCACACCAAACTCTTCAGAGCAAGGACCACTTTGCTTTGGTCACCATTGATTTTTAGTGCTTGGACCTATACTAGGTACCTAATGGATTTGCTGGGGGGGGGTTGCTGTTGTTATTTTGTTTTCTGTGGGCATATGCTTTGCCATGGAGTTATACCCTCAACTCTGAATTATTGATTGAAAAAGAAAACAGGAATAGAGATGACAGATGGACTGATGATGACTGTCGTCCTTCAACGTTATCATCTTTCGAAGTAATTGAGTCATTTATCTTTTTTAGCCTGACAAGTTGACTTACTCAACTTCCCCAGTTTGTCAGGTCCCATTCAAAGGCAGTGAGGTCTAAGAGGCTTGGCTCTCCTGACTTTACATCTTGCCTTAATTAATTGTTTACTACCCATGGCATGCAGTACAGTTGGCTTCATTCTCCAAACCCAGCCTCCTCGCTGTAGTGTGATGGTGTGCAGCACATAGATGGTTGCCATTTATCTTAGCACATAGGAAGCCTGGTACGGTGGCTGATGCCTGCAATCCCAGCACATGGGAGGCAGAGAACGGAGGACTGCCATGAGTTTAAAGCCACCCTGCATTATATAACATATTCCGAAGCAGCCAGGGCTATGCAGCAAGACCCTGCCTCCAAACGAAACACACTTGGCATGTAGAACACTGTATTAGGTCCCCTCCCGTCATTTTTGGTGCCTCTTCTGTCTTCCCCATTCTCTCTCATCCACAGTGACTGTTAGACACCTGGTCCTGTCCAGTCTTTCCTCCACATACCTTCTGTTTTCCTGTGTTCCCACTATCAAGCTTTACATGCAGTACATTCTAACTAGCTCCGAGGTCACCTCCAAGGCATCACGCAGCCCCCCAACCCCATGCAGGATCCGGGACTTTCCTAGAGAAGAGGTAGGATGGCACTCTCTGACACCCCAGAGGGCAAGAATAAGAGTAAAATACGTGTGTCTCTGCTTTGTTTTGAGGTAGGGTCTCACTCGGTAGCCCAGCCTTGAACTCACAGCGATCTCCTCCACACAGAGATTACAAGCACATGCCACCACCAACAGCTAAACACCATGTGTGTCCCTCCTTCTTTGGTTCCATCCTTCTTTTCTTCCTTCTTCTTTGTCTTCCTCCTTCTCTTCCCTCTTCCTCCTTCTCCTTCCCTCTTCCTCCTTCTCCTTCCCTCTTCCTCCTTCTCCTTCCCTCTTCCTCCTCCTCCTTCTTCTTGGAGGGCAGGATCTCATGTAGCCCACACTGGCCTCAAACTTGTTATGCAGCTGAGGATGATCTTGAACTTCTAATCCTATCTCTTGCTCCTGGAGCTGGGATTGCAGGTATGGACCACCATGCCTGCTTCATGTGGAATGGTGGATTGATCCCTGGGCTTCTTGCAGGAGATATATCTCTTGAAGCTGTATACTCATATCTTTTTACAAAATCTGGAGACAGCTGGGCTGTGAGAGTGCATACTTGTAATAAAAACCCTCAGGAAGTGAAGGCAAGAAGGTCAGAAGTTGAAAGTCTTCCTAGCTATGTATCAAGTTTAAGGCCAGCCTGAGCTGCATGAGACTCTGACTCCAAAGAAACAAAATCAAAACCAACCAACCAAACAGACAAACAGACAAACAGAAAACCAAAACACTGAGACAATGTCTAATGTTCATATGAAAACCTGGAGTGGGAAAGTGGATAGTCATGAGGGAGATGCTAAGGTTCTCCATTGCTCACCAACCTTGTGGTCATCAAGGTATTTCCTGTTAACATGGTTTTGATGAGAAGGTGCTGAACGAATTCCAGAACCCTTCACAGTCAGAAGCATTCACAATCTTACTTCAGACCCACGTTCCTAAGAGTTTTACTTCAATGTGTAATTTTCGCTTTCATTTTTTCCTTTCAATCAGTGTGTCCTAAATATGTAGACTCCATGTGTTTGAGCGGGAATGCTCACCCAGGGTCCTTGCCAGGTCCTCTCCATCTCAGTTCTATTCATCCTTAAGACGGAGGCATCGTTCTCCAACCACCCTACTCCATAGTGTGCTTGCCTTTCTTGGAATGCCCACCATTTGTTTTTGTTGTCAGAGTTACCTTGGAACCTTAACGGCATTACTTCCTTGTGTTGTTGTTGAACCATTTCTCATGGTGAAGTAGTCTCTCCCACGGGACTTGACGGTCCACTAAAGGTAAGAGTGTCACATACAACCTTGCATTCTCCCAAAGGACCTAGCACAGGCAGACAGTGAAAAAACTATTATAAACTGTCCCCAGAAGTTCTGCTTTGGATTTAGGACAGTCATATCCTGGAGTAGAAGATCCCCACCCGAGAAAGATGCATCAGCTTCCTAGCAAACACAGGATTCAGACCCGGGAAAAGGGAGTGTTTAAGATCACATCTCAGTATGATCTAATTATCTCAGCCGATGACTAGCAACCGAGGGCCCAAGGCATCTTGAGGCCCTCAGCTTGGGTGATGTGGATCTAGACACACACTTGCTAGACTTACACATGGCTGTCTCCAGGTACACATCCCTCCGGCCAGAGCAGCAGCCGTGAGAGGGGTAGCAGTGGAACAGAAATAGTGCCTTAGAAGCTTACAAAATGCACCTTTCCAAAAAAGCAATAAAGAGGAGGAGCCGAGTAAAGGGCACCCAGGGACTTTTGTACTGTTTTTACTACTTTTTGGTGTGTCTGAAATAATGTCAAGCATTTTTAAAAACTGTGAATCAGAAATAACAAGAAAGTGACTTTCCTATCATCTCCTTCCTACCTGCCCCAGCCTTCATAAAGAATTCACTTTTCAACACATTCATATGCAGTTTATAGTTATGGATATACCCTATTAGATAAGTGGTTAAACATGAAAAATTTGCCTGCTGTGGTGCCATATGCCTTTAATCCCAGCACTCTGGAGGCAAATGCAGGGGCTGTCTACGAATTTGAGGCCAGCCTGGACTACATTGTGGGTTCCAGGCCAACTAAGGCTATCATCCAGTCATACCCTGTCTCAGACACCACCACCAGAATCAAAGAAACCTTTTAAATATTTCGTAATGTCCACGGCTCCATGGCTCCAGTTACCACCAAAGGCCATATAAATGCCCAGGGTCTGGTCAGCCGTCTGAGACTATGTTGGTGTCTGAGGGCCATGCTGCCACCAGAGCCATACTGATTTAAGTGGCCTGTGCTGCCACCCTGGGCCATGGTGACATCGGGGCCCCGAGCTGCAGCCAAGAGCCAAGTCTGGGTCCATGACCCTACAACAGCAAGGGTCTGTGTTGATGTCCATGGCTGCTGTTACCATCAAAGGTCATGTGGATGCCCAGGTCCTGGGCTGCCACCTGGGGCCATGTTGGTGTCCAAGGGCCAGACTGTCACTGGGGCCATTCTGATCTGAGTGGACTGTGCTGCCTGCCACCTGGGGCCATGGTGACATCTGTGCCTGAGCTGCTGTCCAGGGTCATGTCTGGGTCCATGGTTCTACAGCAACCAAGGTCTCAGTTGACGTCCATGGCTCCTGTTATCCCCAAGGGCTGTGTGGATACCTGAGGTCTGGTCAGCCACCTGAGACCACATTTGTGTCCTAGGGCCATGCTGCTTCTGGGACCCTACTGATCTTGGTGGTCTGCACTGCCACATAGGCCATAGTGGCATCCGAGCCCATCTGCTGCTGAAGATCCATGGTTCTCCTGCAGCTGGGGTCTGTGTTGATCTCCGTGGCCCACATTACCACAGGAGACCATAGGAACCATGTGTGTTGAAATTCGAGGACTGTTCTGAGCCAGCACCACACTTTGCTGGCCCTGGGAAAGCTGGCCTTGCCCCTCACTGGCCACTGTAGCAGAAGAGATTACTCTGCCCCTCACAGGAGAGCTGGCCCCACACTCAGGAGAGATGGCCCCACCTCTCACCACAGGCATGGGAGAGCTGGCCCTGATGGCATGGGGGTAAAAGAGCTGGCTCTTCCCCTTGACAGAGGTAGACAGTCCCAGTGGCCCCAGACTGACCAAATCATCGACCACCCAGACCCAAATCCAGGGCCCACTGAAACATCTACCTCATCTATGACCTGCTGGAATGTGTGAAGGGACCGGTCCTGCGGAACCAAAGCCACAGGCTCTCCATGACTCAGGACAACAGACATCTGAATAGAGTTTTGGTGAGGGTCCAGTGTTGATGGTGTGCCAGAAGCCAGAGCCTTGAACCAGACCAACAACTCATTGCAATAAACATTTGCAAATAAAGCTGAGTGAACCAAAGAGTCTACTGCGTGACACACCGCAGCTCCTGATGCCACGAAGATGAATGAAGAAATGTTGAAAAGGTGGGAAAGATGGAGAGGTGAAGTGGGTTTTTTTGGTTGTTTTGGTTTGGTTTTAATTTTTTAAATTTTCTTTTGTGGGGGCGCTATGGAGGGGTGAGGGGTAGCTATGGAGGGACCAGGAAATGAGTGGTATTGGGGCGCATGATGTGAAATTCCCAAAGAATCAATAAAAAATTGTTAGAAAAGTAATATATTTAAGTTATCGAGTATTGGAATTGAGGGTTTTTTTTTTTTTTTTTTTTTTTAGCATTTTCCAAGCTAGGGGTGAATATTTTATCCTCCTAAGAAATGGTTTTCTAACCTCTAAAACAGAATAAGAATGTCCACGCATGGAGCCTGGCTTGGATTCTCAGGACAGAATGTGGTGGGGAAGGAGAAGGGGTGGGGTCAGGGAGGAAGGAAGGCTTGGGGCTAATACCCCAAAGCCCCAAGAAGAACCCAGGCTTTTGACAACATTTCTAAGTAAGTTGTGCAGTCTCTCCCGGACTCTGCTTTCCTCATCTGTGAAATGGGGCTGACTTTCAGTACAACTGCAAAGAGCTAAATTGGTCCTAGGGGCCTAAGGGAGCCAGAAAGGAAGAATGGAAAAGGGGCAGCCTGGCAGCCCCCAGCGGGGCATGCCGATTGCTCAGCTGAGTGCTGCTTAGGCTCTGGCCCCATGGTGGAACTGAAGGTGAGTGGCAGCACCCTCAGCCAGTTCTCCAGGGACATGAATGGGCTGGAACAGGAGCGCACTGGTCTAGGGTTTTCAGCAAAAGGTAAAGTGCCAGGGAAGAGCGCTGAGCCCTTGAGAGGGGAGCAGCAGCCCCCTCCACCCTTTCCTTTTCTGGTCCTTTCTCACAGGAGGTTCAGTAGCAAGAGGGACCCCAGGCTTTCCTCTGTGGGCACACCAGTCTCTCGTCCTCTGCCCACCTCCTATGCGGTGATCCTGGGACAGGAAAGGGAGACTTACTCAGTGAGGTCTCATTGGGAAGAGAGAAGGACAGAGACACGGTGGCACTCTGCCCCAATCCATCTTCTGTGTTCTGGAGCTGATACTCAAGTAGAGCCTGAGCTGTTCATATCTAAGCAGTTCCCATCGAGGTGTGGGCCTGCCCATCACTGAGTTTCTGTCTCTCCAGTCAGGTGGTCTGACAAATAATAAATTCCTTTCCCGGAGAAAAGTGTTCTCTCTGGCTGCCCTAGGCATTAGACTTTTTCTTCTCCCAACATGAGATTCCTGGGGGAGTTCCGGCTTTTTGGGATTCGTTGTTTTAATAGCCTGACCACCAGTTTGCAGGGTTCACATGTCTGCCATTTCTTTATTCCTGTAAGGCTGGTTACGCCTAGCTCAGGCTGGCTGGGAAACTCACTAAATAGCCCGGGGTGGATGTGAACTCTTGGCTATCCTCCTGCCTCAGCCTCCTAAGTGCTAGGATATAGGTCTGCATCACCATGATGCTTCTTATGCACCACCCTTTCCTTGAACCCCACATCCCCACTTCTCTGGGAGAGTGGCTGGTTCAGCCCTGTGCAGACTTAACAGCAGGTGACTGTAAATAGCAAAGACAGGGAGCAAACACAAAGGCCATTATGTGGCGGCAGAGGGTCCAAACAGGAAGGCCAGAAAAACTGTTTTAATGACCCACTATTGCACAAACCCACTATTTACATGGTGACCCTGGTGACTTCACACCAACCTAACCAGACCTGGGAGGGACAGGAGAGGAGAAACGAGAGGCTGGGGAAACCTGAAGGGAGAGGACTCAAGGAGGAAGCTGGGAGAAGCAAGAATGTGAACAAAACCTGGGGTGGTGGTGCACTCAGAGGCAGATAGAGCTTTCTGAGCTTTGTGAGTTCGAGGCCAGCCTGGTCTACATAGATAGACTTCCAGGCCAACAAAGAGCTATATAGTGAGACCTTGTCTCCCCCCCCCCGCCCCGCCCCCCTCCCAAAATGTAAATGTGTGTGGTGTGTATGTGAGAGAGAGAGAGAGGGGAGAGAGAGAGAGAGAGAGAGAGAGAGAGAGAGAGAGAGAGAGAGAGAAAATAGAGCATTGTGAGGGAGAAAAATATACAAAAGAGTAGAGAGATCTAGGGGAGAAAAGACAGAATTGAGAAGGCCGCATCCACCGGCTCTTGGCCGAACCGCTGCAGCGTCTCTCCTGTACCGCATCAATTGGCACCGAGCGCCCCCCTCGATCACCCCGGGCCGCGGCCCTCCCTCCCGGGTGGGAGGTAAAGCAGCCCCAGCAGCTAACCCCAAACGCAGAGAGGGAGGGCGGGAGCGAAGGGAAGGGAGGGCGAGGGGAGGGATGGAGGGAGGGGCTGCGGTAGGAGGCAGCCGTGTGGTTCCAGCTCAATTTTTTTTCTCTTTCTCCAGTCGGTTTTCTTTCCAAACAGGGAAAAGTGTTCCACGAAGCGGTAGCGCCTTGCCGCCTCGCCTTCTCCTCCCTGACCCTGGGCCCGGCCCCCGTCCCGGCGCCAGCTGCTGGAGCCAGGGCTAGAAGCCCTCGGTGCCCCGGGAGCGCAGAGCGCAAGGGACCCGGGCGCGGGGCCGGCGCCCGCACATGGCTGCAGCCCCCCGCGCGCACCCCGAGGCGCCGCGCCCAGCTAGCAGAAGGTCCGTCGGCTGCGCTCGGTCTCCCTGCAGCCAGGCAGCGCTGAGCCGGGAAGCGCCCGTGTCCGGGGATCGGGATGTCCCTCTTCTTCCTCTGGCTAGGTGAGTGCCTTGGGGAGGGCGGGAGTTTGGATAGCCCTAGGCAAACGCCACCCTGCGTTTGGGTGGAGACCCGCCTTCAGCACCGTGGTCCCTGCAGTCCCGGAGTGCCGCAACCACTCGGTCCCTGCCTCCGCGCCACCGAGGGGCGCATCTGGCAGCGGAGGACCGCCCAGTCGGCCATCGAAATGTCTCACACATCTGGGCCCTCCAGCCAGCTACGGGGTGGGGGCGTTTCCTGGTGGAGTTTGGCGGAGAACCGTTTGGTGTGGAGGGTACTTTTCAGCGCGTGGTTTGGTTTCAGGAGTACCAGGGGAAAGTGGAGAGCTGGGGAGGAAAGGTTCATCCAGGGTTTTCTGTGCCAGGTTTTGAGGGTGGGGGGAGCTTTTTGTTTCAAACAGGCGCCTCTGAGCGCTCAGATTAGAAACAGATGTGTTGAAGGGGAAGAGGGAAGGAGAGGGAGGAGAGAAGGAAGAAGAAAAGGGTAGAGGGGGAAACAGGGCAGGGTGCAAGGAGCACCAAGAAGCCAGGTGACCCCCGGAGATGGAGGCTGAATGCGACCCCGGGAAGGAGAGAAAGGAAAAGCCAGAGAAGCAGAGAAAACGGAAGACAGGAATGTGAAGTCGAGCCTGGGCGAAGGGAGCCTGGAGTCCTTGAAACCGATGCAGCAAAGGAGACGACCGAGGGAAAAAGCAGACTCTGCCCCTTCCCGAACCTGGCTCCGGGGCAGAAAGAGCCTGGCTGGGTGGTCTTTACTTAGGCGGTGGCTACCAGGCGGGTCTCCTGAGGCAGGGATGCCCTAAGGCACAGGCTGGCATGCCTGGGCTGGACTCAGGCAGCTTTGGGGGCCAGGGCACAGAAGGGACGTGTGGAAAGAGCTGGAGGGGGTCTGTGAACCTGTGAAGGACCAGGCTGGGAAGACAGCAGGACAAGTGACCCAAGTCCAGGCGTGTGTCAGGAAGCGAAGATCTTGTCCACCTGGAGTTCAACCCCAAAGTTAGCAGGAGTTCAGAAATCCGAAGAGTAGGCCAGGTGTGCCAGACCCTAGGGTGGAGGGGAACTAACAGTGGGCCTGAACTGACTAGCCAGGTGACCCTGGGCAGCTTACTACATAGGGCTTTGTTTCCTTAGCTCTCCCCCAAGAAAATGAGATGGTTTTTTTAGGGTGTTTCCAAGCTCCAGGGCCAGTATCTCCGGGAGTTGGACGGAGGCTGGAACCCAGAAGAGCCAGCAGAGGTGAGGGAGATCTAGAGAGCCACCTGGCATGGTGAGCGGAGCTTGCAGCATTCTCTGAAAACTTACACACTGGTTGGCATGCCTGTGTACCGCCCCCAGGCTGGACGCGCTAAGGTATAGGCAGAGGAGAGCTGAGGCCCGAGGAGGAGAGGGGAGGGGCTCCTCTCTAAGCTCTCTGAGATACTGGCCAATTGTTGCAGCACAGCTGGCAAAGCTAGATGGCACCTTTGTCAGCCTTCCAGAGTCACACCTCCAAGCCACCAACCCTCAGAGGTGCAATGGAGTCAAACTCAGAGTTGCCTTATGAGAGCCAACTGAGTCCTTTATATCCTGAGCACTTTACTGTGGGTGATTTTTCTTAATGCCTCTGTTCTCCATGCAAGCCCTACTGGATACCCGTTAGGCCTAAACTCACATTGCGGACGAAATCAAGGTGTACGGAGGTCCGGTTAACTCCGTCAAGGCCACAAGCTCATAATGAGCAGAGGTGGGATTTGAAGGCAGGCTGTGCGTGGTGTGCCACGCAAAGTGAAGAGGGACGGGGTTCAAGTGGCTGGAGGCAGCTGAGGAAGGAGGGTCTGACTGAGACAGAGATCTGAGGATATGATGACCTATTTACTGTTTCTTCTTTATTTGCTTTTGAATTTTACTTTAGATTACTTATTGTGTGTATATGAGTGTTTTGCCTGCATGTGTATGTGTGTACCATGTATGTAACTGGTGCCCATGGAGGTCAGAAGAGGGCATCGGATCCCCTGGAGCTGGAGTTATATGAGCTGCCACATGGGTGCTGGGAACCCAGCCCAGACCTTTCCAAGAGCAACAAGTGCTCTCAGCCTCTGGGCCATTCCTCCAGTCTTTGTTCCTTCTTTGTTGAGCTCTTATTAGGTGTAATCACATCTTTATCGAGGAAAATAAGCTGCTGAGCTGATTCCCCACTCGACTTCTTTCTTGAGTTCATCTTGCACAGTAAAGGCCAGGGAGAAGAGAAAAAAGGAAGACTGACTTGGAATTCTCACAACCGAATCTTCTTCTATTCCTGCTCTTTTCCTCATCTGGCTATTAGCAAATTCAGACTCAGGATGTCCAGGATCTAAGTTGCTTAAACTATTCAGGTCAGAGACAGGCATCAAAAGGGAGTGATTTGAAGGGAACCCCTCCCCAATTGGCATCAGGGGCACAGGAGGAAAGCAGTTGTGCTGGCTGGATCCGCTCCACTTTGCAAAATGGCTTTGAGCCTGGGATGTGGAGGACTCCTCACCAAAGCCAAAATTAAAATCCAGACTTGCCTGAAAAAACAAAACAAAACACCTCTCTTATTCTACTGGTTCTTTAAAGGGGGGGTCATGCTGTTTCCTCTCATGGGTGGCTGCATTAGAATCTCTTTTTTTGTAGAAAATGCACAGAAAAGCAGGAGAGCTGGGCGGGATGGGAGACTTTAAGAGTCTGAGCAAGGGTGGGCCAGTTGAATTCTTGCTTTCTTTGAACCCGCTACTGAGTGAGGCCAGGTACCCCACCTCTTTGATGTGAATGTACAAATAGGCAGTGATCTCTAAGGAGTGGAGAAGAGAGGCCCTGGATCCTCTGATACTATCCCGAGCCTTCTCTTGCTATTCAAGTCTGGTTTGTTTTGGATTTCCCCCCTTAATGTCTCGCCTGTCTTTCTTGTAATAGTGGTCATGTTTGGATCCCACGTGATCCACACCTTCCATCCTACACTCTGCTGTCTTTTCGGGTAGCTGATAGGAAGCAGAGAGCCTGGATCGGGAAGTGGCGAGCTCTCTGGGTTCTGGCTCCATCCCTCTTACGTGTAAAATGGGGGTGGGGTGGAGGGTCTCTAATTCAATTTTTTTTTTCTATGATTCTCTGACCTTTTGTTGCCTCCCAAGTCTTTAGTAGTTCTCACTTGTTTTTCTTCTTTGTCATTTTAAGAACTTAGCTTTTCGGTTAGCATGTAAAAGAGCCATTGTGGTTGCATGCTGTCTCTGTCTCTGTCTCTGTCTCTGTCTCTTTCTCTCTGTGTGTGTGTGTGCGCGCGCGCGCACGTGCACACTGCTGAGAATGGAACCTAGAATATGTTAGGTGAGCTCTCTTCCTCCTGAGCTACATCCTCAGCCCAGTGCCCATTGCTTTTAATGCTGAGTACAAACACGTCATTCAGAGAGGACAGGGGAGGAGCTGGGTTCTCCAGCAAGGAACTTGAGGAAGGCTCGCATGCATGTAAGCCTTCATGGGTGTGTGGTGCAATGACAGATCTGAGGGGGACCACATGTCTTTCCCTCATCTTCCTGCATTAGTGATGATGATCACAATAGCATTATGATCCCAGTGGACTCGTGTCTTGTCCTAACTTATTTATGTCTTATGCTCAGCTGTGCA
>CABHPH010141723.1:1872-16018 GCA_902168325.1 Peromyscus nudipes | reverse complement strand
GGGGGGGGGGGGGGGGGGGGGGAGGTAGATGGGAAATGACTCAGGAGTAACACAGGGGTTTTGCTGAAGGAAGGGTCAGATGACCCCATCTGGGGATAGTGGAGGGACATGAGCCTTTTATCAGACATGGAGGGCTGGCAGGTATCAGTTGGTTTCTGGCTTCTTGCTTCATTGACTTCACAAGGATGTTTATTAAACCTAGATCTTACAAGGAGGCGCACAGAGGGTCCTAGGGGGACATCCAGGAGCCTCACTAGAATAGTCTAGACTGTCAGAGCATCTCAGGCTTTCTCTCCCAGTGGACCTCACTCCATCCCTTCCTCGTCTCTTTTTCATTCGTTCTTTAAAAACCATGGTACAATACAATATAGCACCCTAAAATGAACCACCTCTCAGTGAACACACCACTGATATAATGGACACCCCTCCCGCGCCCCGCCCCACCTCTAGGACTCTTCACTTTGCAGATCTGAAACGGTGTCCACGGAACATCTGCCACCCCCAAGCCATTGCACGGCGGCATTTCTAGGAGTTTCGCTGCCCTAGGGATCTCATATGAGTGGGGTCACAGCATTTGTTTTATTTCACGTAACAACATGCTCGAGGCTCGCCCATGCCCATGGGTTAGAAATCCCTTCTTAGGTAAGACTCCACACTATCCCACCGTGTGGATAACGCCTGTTTTGATTTTGTCTGCGTACATGCATCCGTGGGTCCTGGGCTGCTTCCTCCACTTGACTGAGGTGATCCTGAGCGATTGCCGAGTGAACCCAGGCTGGGATTCTGGGTCACGGCCACTGTGCACAACTTCTGGATGTCTGCTACTCCTGGCAGCGCCTGGAGGTCCAGTTACCCCCACCTTCTCGCTCCCCCATTACCGCCTAGGTATCTATCTGTATAGTAGCCATTCTGGCGGTTTTGAACTGCATCCCTTCTGGGAAACGGACAGTCTCCTTTCTCCGCCAACTACTCGTGCTCGTGGGGTGCTGCAGGTCCTTAACCGGTAATCTGCGCCCTAGCCTGCTCGGAGGGAGAAAGCTCAGATGCCCAGGAGCCCGGTCGGCGGGGACACCACCGAGTCGCGGTCCTCCCGCGTCTAGACCTGTTCGGAGGCACGCCGGAAGTGGATGAGGCTGGCCGGAAGTGAGCGCAACGCCGCAGCCCCGAGATGAAGCCGGCCGTGGATGAGATGTTCCCCGAGGGCGCGGGGCCCTACGTGGACCTGGATGAGGTGGGGCTGCGGCAGCGCAGAGCGGGGCCTGGGGGCGGGAGCGAGGCCCGCAAACACGCGCGGGAGCCCAAGCCCTTGGGGATTCAAAAGCTGCAGGCGGGTGGTGACAGTCGCAGGGCCGGAGCCTGTGTTGGGTCCATCGCTGCGAGGAAGTAGGGTTTGCTCGTAGACAGCTCTCTGACTGGGGCTCCTGATAAAGGGAGAGGAATCCCAAGCGAGGCTTATGGACTGACTGGCCGCCAGCACCAGGCCCTGGGGGGAAGGCAAGAGGCGATGTGTGGCATTTTTGTGCATTGCGCTGGGACTCGGTTAGTTCGTGTAGACACACAGTTTCAGAGCGGTCTTATGCCTTTGGTCTCCACCATGGTCACAGAGCGATTTTATCTGGAACAGGTGTTCCAGTGAGGTGGCCGGCTCTTGTATAGCAGAGCCTCTTGCACCCCCTCAAAGCTCAGCGAGTAGAGAGATGCTCAGATGCAGCCCTGTCCTTAAGAGAGGTCAGGTGTGGCCAGAAGAGGCCGGTTGCAAAACCGAAGTGTAATAATAGCAAAGGTGGGGGGTGGGGTGCCCTACAGAAGTACCCATGGGATTTTGGTTGGCTCAGTTGAGGCTCAAGAGAGGAGCTTCCCTTGAGCCAAATGGTGAAAGATGAGTCCTGTTGTCATGTGGACATGGATGAAAAGAGCTATCGGAGCAGAGCTCCGGAAGAGTGATGCTCCCTGGCCCACAAAAGGAAGGGAATGCCATGTAGTTGGGCATGGAGGAGGGGGAACAGGCAGGGCCGCATCATGGAGCCTGCAGAATGAGTGTATGAGCTCTGTGATCCAATGCTGAGGCCGTTGGGGCCAGCCCCAAGCTCCTCAGTACTGCAGCAGGTGGTGTGAGGGCATCGAAGTGAGGAGACACAGGCCGACTTCCTGTGGAGGTCGGTCCTTTGGAGGCTCTGGAGTTTGGGTGTGTAGGGAGACAGTAGAGAAATGGAAATAGGAAGGATTAAGACTCGAAGAGGTTCTGACTGAGGCAGTGAAGGTAGGGGGAGCTTGGTCAGGATTCCAGAGGCAGAATCTGTATGGCTTACTGTGGTGATGGGGCTGGGGAGGGAGGCAGAGAGTCCAGAGAGCAGATTTGAAAGGGAACAGCAGAGGTATTCAGCCGTTTGAGAACCAGGAGAGGGTTGAGCATGCAGCCTTGGGGCGTTAGGGTCCAGACAGAAAGGGGCCTGGGCCAGCTGTCCGGGGTACTGCTGCCTGAGGTCTCTGCTCCTACCTTCCAGGTGACTAAATGGCACAGAGTCCTGAGAGCATCATATCTCACAGAGTGGGTGAGGCCTGATTTTACCACCACCATATGGTGGCCGCCATGGAGGGTCCTCTGAGAGCAGCATCCCAGACCTCAGTGCTGGGATGGTCAGCTTCCCAAGGGGAAGGGCTGCGTTCTCAGCAGACTTGCTGTGCACTTCTGTGGCCTGTGGCATAGTCCAGGAGGGGGCTGAAGACTCCAGCAAGAGAGTGCTACACAGGGCAATGCCAAGGAGGACTCGAGGACCACGGGACCTTGAGAGACCTTTAAAATAATTCGCTTGGCTTCCCCATTCACACTACTTCCTTTGTCTGGAAAATTCTGGCTCCAGCATGAGCATTCTTCCTGTCTCCAGTGTTCTGTCCCAGGGAGTGGGATGGATATGGTAATGGACCTACCACCTGCTTTTAGAAAACAAACACATGAACGACCTCACCTTTCATTCTCCAGGCTGGAGGGAGCACCGGCCTTCTGATGGACTTGGCAGCCAATGAAAAGGCAGTTCATGCGGACTTTTTTAATGGTGAGTGTGCCAGGATTGGGTGCCAGGCTTAATCTGAATTTCCTCTGCCGTGGGCAGCTTTGTGTCACGGATAATTTGGATCATGGAACAGTGTAGCCCAGAGCTTATGCCCTTCTCAGTCCTGTGCCAAGTTTATGGAGTGGTCACCTGGCTGTTAGCTCTGGCTGTCAGCCCTATTTGAAGGGAAAAACATGAAATAAATCCCTGCCCAGCTCACTACCCAAGGTTAAGTTTGAGCACTGGTATGGATAGCATATGCAAATGGACACATTGCTTATGGCCTGGATCCCAGACCTGGGCATAGGGACCTGCATGGCTCTGTCTTCCCCTCTGCTCTGTCCTGTTGATGGCTTGTGTCCCATCTTTCCTGGGTCACACCTGTTTGCCCACCTGGATTCTCATGTCTTCTGCTGCCTTTTCAGAGGGACAGCTGTGCTGTGCTTGAGTTTAGCCTGTGTCTGAAGTCAGGATGGAAGGCGTACTTCTATCTCATAGCTCAGAGCTTTCTTGGTTAGAATATTTTACCAAAGAAACAGTGAAAGCCGACTGTAAAGTCTCCGGGCATGTGACAGGGCATGTACATCTTGTCTTCTGATTTCTGAGGGCTTCATTCCTACTAGTTAACCCTTACTTAGGTTCAAGTGGCAGGTGAAATTTAGGCTAAGTTTCCCATTGGGAGGGTAGGAGTGTTTTCCCCTCTTTCATCCCCTCTTAGCTCTGTGGTCATTGGTTCTCCAAAGAACCATGACTCTTCCTGCCATGTTGGTTTCTAGCTTACTAGGGCCCTGAAGTCCTGAGTCCAGATGGGTTTGGGGGCTCACTGGCAGGTGGCTGCTGCTTGAGTGGGGAAGCCATCTGTCAGATGGTGCATTCCTCCCTGGGGACATTGCTTCTCCCCAGCTGGTGTCAGAAGGGGTGGGGGTGGCAACACACGTAACACTGGAGCCTTCAAAGACATCTCTCTAAATGCTCTTCAAGGAGTAGATGGTGCAGGACTGCTTCCCAGTGCAGCCTTGTGGCCTTTGGGAGGCTCCTGGCTCTGCGGGGTGTGCCACCTGTAGGGCTCGCAGTGTTGAAACAGGACTCCTTCAGAGTCCCTTTCATCTGGGTCAGCTCACGGCCCTTGAGGGACCAGCTGTCACCGTGTTCACTGCGTGCGATCGTATAGGCAACAGGTGGCCTGGCCTGCACTGTCAGGGAGCACCTGGTACCGTGGGCAGCAGACACCCGGCTCCCAGTGACCATGCTGGACAGGGAAGGAATCGAAAGTGTCCCTGTCTCCACTCCTGCCTACTCAGTGCCTGAGCTCAGGAGAGTGTGTGCTGTTCCACAGTTTGTGCCAAACCCCGGTGCTTAGGAAGCTGTTTATTGTGGGAGGCCTATGAAACTTTTGGCTCCTCAGACAGATGGGCTTTGGAGCTGTTGTCTGGTGGACATGGGTCCTAACTGGATCTGACTCTCTCTTGCCTTCCTGTGGTTTATAAGTAGTGGAGATCTACACAGGCTGCAGACGGGCAGATGGGGCCCTGGCAAGCTGGCCGGTGTTGTGTGGAGAGCACTATCATAGGGCGGTGTCTCTGGTGACAGGAGTGTCAGAGCAGTAACCACCCAGAGGGACAGGTGATGCCGAAGTCAGGAGGCGGGGGAGAGTGGAGCAGTCCTGCATGGCCAGAGCTGCACTGTGGACACGGCCTTTGCCCAGAAAGGCCTAGTGTGGGGAAACAGGAGGCTTCCTTCCCGTCAGCTCTGGCTGCCCAGGGGACGAACTCTGCACACTCTTCTCTCCCATTGCAGGGACGGCACTGCTGCTGTCCTCACACAAGGATGGCCTCCAACTTGCAAGATGGCTGTGCATGTGTCCACAGCACCCCGTGTGCTTTAGTAAAAATGCCTTCTAAATTAAAACGTGATTAATTGTAGCCGGAAGTTTTCCTGTGCCCCGCCTGGCCCACAGCAGCTTATAAAATAATCACTCAGAGGTTTAATATTAATTACAAACTGTTTGGTCTGTGGCTTAGGCTTCTTTCTAGCTAGCTCTTTCATCTTAAATTAACCCTTTTCTATTAATCTATGTTTTTCCACGTGTCTTCATGGCTTTACCTGTGTTCCATTACATCATGCTCCCCCAGCAGCGCTCAGCATCTCCTCCAACCCTGCCTTTCTCCTCCTGGTATCTCTGCTTGGATTTCCCCCCTGCCTCTAAGCTGCCTTGCCATAGGCCAAAGCAGCTTATTTATTAACCAATGGTAGCAACACATGTTCATAGCATATAGAAAGACATCCCACAGGCTCAGGTTCATTATTAACCAGCTCTTACAACTTAACTCAACCCACTCCTCTTAATCTGTGTTTTGCCACATGGCTTTGTGGCATTTCCTGTTCTCTCACACCTTGCTTCTCCTAGCGGTGTCTGCTCTGACCCCGCCTTTCTCCTCCCTGTCTCTCTCTTGGGTTTCCCGCCTGGCTCTGTTTTGCCTTGCCATAGGCCATAGCAGCTTCTTTATTAACCAATGGTAGTGATACATATTCACAGCCTACAGAAAGACATCCCACAGCAATTACGAATATACTGTAGACAGTCCTGTCCTCCAGAGTTCCGTCTGCTCCCCCTGGCTGGATAAAGTTGAGCGCCTTCTTGGGGAGTCCTCTGCTGTCTACCACTTTCTCTGCCTTTCCAGCTGCTGTCAAATTCATTTTGAAGCAGCATCCTCTCTTGCTTGTTCTGTACCTGTTAATGTGTTATTTTTTTATTTGTTTTCATAGATTTTGAAGATCTCTTTGACGATGATGATGTCCAGTGAAGCTGTCCAGTTGTATATGCTCCACATTTGTGATGTGTCTCGAATTTCTCAGAACAGGATCAGATGATCATAGAGACCTTGCAAAGATCACTAGAAATCAGGACCTGGTCAGCCAAAGGAGGGGGACTGTTTGAACCAGCTGGATGCTGCTGTCTCTGAGAATGCTAGCCCCTTGTTCTTATTTAAATTAAAAAACAATACCATAACATGCAGGGTAATTTTAATTCCTGACTTTTGGATGTGTGTTGCAATCTCCTCCTCCCCTTGTGCAAACACGTACTATTCCCATAGCAAACACACCATGCTGCTGCTTTCCATGGCAGCCAATGGGGATGCACTGACTGGGCCAGCATGGGCTGTGCAGGCTGTGCAGATGGTTGCCAGAGCACTTTGAAGACCTGTCTAAAGGTGCCCTTCCCTGTGGATGGAGACCCCTGTGCACCACATTTTTCTTCAGCCTCCTTCTCAGAGCTGCTGCTATTGCAGAAGCCCAGGTGGAAAGATTCAAGATGCCTGGAGTGGTGATTTTAAGGCGGTGCCGTCTCCCTGAGAAATGCTGTGCTGGTTCTTCTCAAGGGAGGATACAGAGGCTGTGGGGACAGTTTTAAAAGACTAATTAGCCAAGGTCACCAGTGGCTGAGACAGTTAAGATTACTATTTTGTATCAGTTTCACAGTGAAGGCTTGAGGAGGCCTTTACCAGGTTACACTGTTTACCGCTTTCAGAGCAGGAGCTGCCAATGCCTTAGTGTCCTTACTGGTAGACAAGGATGCTGGTGTCTGAGGTGTTTCCTGGTTTGGGGATCCCCAGTCTGCAGCATGTGGGAAAGACCTCGGGTAAAGTGAAGAGAGCTGTGTAGTAACTACTCACATGTGCAGAGAACCTTGTAAGGACACGGCGTGGCCCAGAGACCAGAGCTAGGAACCCCAGAGGACTGCCTTCTGGCCTTGGTTCATACGAGTGTAGTCTAAGCTGCATCAGGGTAGTGATCTGCACATGTGAGCCTGTGCATGCTCTGTGGTGTCCACCTTTCCCTTCACAGACGCCCTGCGGCTCCTTCAGTGCTGAGGAGAGGAGGGAGCTCCCTCCCCTCTGACCTGTCAGGGTCAAGTCCAAGGGAAAGGAACTTCAGCTTCTGTCTGCTGTTGGCGCCTGCTCTTTCCAGTGACACACCTTCACGGAGCTTGTGCCTCATTGGGAACACTTGGGGACATTGCAGTTGGCCTACTTTCTGTCAGGTCTCACACAGTCTCACAACCAACAGTGGCCATGCTTCTGCTGTGGGAGATGGAAATGCCAACATTCCATGAGAGGGCCTTAGCCAAGGCAGGGGAGCAGCAGGTGACCCCACACAGTGACAGCCATGATTTATTTAGAGAGTGTTTTCTGTTAACCAAGAATTTTGTGGTCCTTGTTCAGCCTCTGAGGGAGGGTGCTAGGGGAGTCCTGTGTGGGTCACATGGCCTTTGAGACAGCAGTAGAGAAGACTTGTTTGGTGTCTCAGTCTGTCTGCCACAGGGAAGGACTTTGGAGGGAGTGCTTCCTCCCCTGCTTCAGGTTTGCTGCTGGGTTGGGTAAAAGCTTCCATCCCCCTGTGGACACTGCACCAGGATCAACACCAGCCATGTGAGCGGGAAGACATTTAGGTGTGTTACCAAGATGTGAGAAAGTGCCAGGGAGGAGACGGACCTCGGAGTTTGTGTTGTTTTGTTTTTGTTTGTATGCCCGCCTGTCGTGGAACTTGCTGTGTAGACCCGGCTGGCCTCAAACTCACAGAGATCTGCATCCCGAGCACTGGCACTAAAGGTATGTGTCACCCCATCCAGCAAGAATCCAAGTTTGTGGCAAACTGAAGCTGAACCAGTCGCTCTGCTAGCATAGCCCTGCCTTTGAAGAGGGCTCTCACTGGTTTAGAAATTCCACTGCTGTGATTACTGCTGGGAGCCGGAAGAGATGCTGAGAAAAGTCTCAACAGGTTCCTTGTCCCTCCAGTGGCCAAAGCTGGGTATTCAGGAGCTGTGTTGTCCTTTATCTACCATGACCTACAGGCCCCAGGTGGGGTATCAGCCAGGGTCAACTGAGCTTCCTGCTTCAGTGACTGTGAGGCACCACAGGCCTTCTATCAGAAGTATCCAGCCCTGGATCAGCTAGTGCAGATTTTTGGGCAGCACTGAATTGTCCAAGCTACACTGTAGGTTCTGAATAATGGTTCCCTGATGAACCAGAATACAGTTCTAACGGCTGCTAGGTGACTTTTCTTTTTCTTTCTTTTTTTTTTTTAGATTTACTTACTTACTTATTTACTTACTTACTTACTTACTTGTTTACTTATTTATTTATTTATTTATTATGTATACAGTGTTCTGTCTGCAGATATCCCTCCAGGCCAGAAGAGAGCACCAGATCTCATTACAGATGGTTGTGAGCCACCATGTGGTTGCTGGGAATTGAACTCAGGACCTTTGGAAGAACAAGCAGTGCTCTTAACCTCTGAGCCATCTCTCCAGCCCCGCTAGGTGACTTTTGAGGAGAGTCAATGATGTGTGCAGTCAGGTGGCTTGTCACCTCAAGGGCAGCAGCAGGGAAGTCTAGCAAGTCACTGTGTGAGGGATGACCTTGTCTCCAGCATCAGGCCCAACATCTGACACACGGTAGGTTCTCAGCAAATGTCTGCTAACTGTAACCGCACAACAGCATGCCTGATGTGCATGGGATTTACAGACCATGTCCTAGGTCCTAAGGAGAGAGATGCCGAGCCTTATCCCAGCAAGAGCCCTGATTCCATCTGTAGTGGCTCGACTTAAGTCACCTCCCAAAGGCTGTGCCTCCTCATACTTCCCGGGCTGGGTTTCCTGTGAGGGGGTGGGGGGGGAGGGGGGACAGAGGTGGAACACAAAAGCAGACAGCTGACCTTGGAATTGGAGAATGTGCAAACAGGGACAGCCTGACACCAACCTAAAGAGGACAAGGAACCTAAACACATCTGCAATGTGCTGCCTGGTCCAGGATGTGTGTGTGTGAGAGAGGGGCTGGTTAACAGGGTCCTGGAGCCCAATGCCCGGGTCAGAGCCCAACTGTCCCCGTGGTCTGAGGCTGGCCTGTCTCCTGAGCTCTAAAGTAGCATAGCATCTTCCTGTGGCTACAAGGAGAGTCAGCCAATTACTCAGGTAACATTCGGCAGCGTCCCGCACATGGCAGCTAAGTGCCGTGTAATATCTGTTTTTAACACATCAATGTTTATGGATTGCAAGAATTCTGCTTACCCTTGGCTTTCCTGTAAACTCCTGAGCCCCGTGGAATTCCTGTCCTTCCGGTGGACATTGACTTGCCGTTTGGCCGAGGTTGTCCAGGATTCTGAGGTGCCAGGCCCCATACTGTGTTATCTCTCCTCAGAGGCCACCAGCAAGGCCAGATGATGGTTGGTTTGGAAGTCACTCTAGAAGCAGGTCACAGAGCCAAAGTGCAGTATTCTTTAGAAAAGTGAGCTTAAAAATGGCACAGAAAACAGTAAAAAGGAGTTCGTAGGACAGCCTGTCCATATGGTAAATACGCAAAAACAGCTGGTAAGATGAAAATGTTCTGAGAAGATGAAACCCTGCCCGTTGGTGGTGAAGGGGGTGGGGGGTTGATGTCACGAATCTGCACCCAGCCTCTGCACATAGGACAATACTATAATGGCAAGACACTCTAGTTTCCTTACCACAGTGGCCAGATTATCCAGATAAAAGTGATAAGGAAAGCCAACCTAGAGCGGATACCTGAGAGGCATGCACAGAGCGTCCCACACAGCAGCAGTGATCACATCCTTCGCCCATGCTGAGACAAGTGTCTTCTGTTGGTCTGTATGGCAGCCCTGTGGCAACAGTGATGGACACCAAAGGTGTGTGTGCTGTTGGCACAGCAGTGCAGTAAAGGGACATTTCTTCAGAGTTTTCACTAACAAAATCGTGGGACTGCAATGGGTGCTCGGCTGCTGGGGAGGTAATATGTACCATCCTGCACTCACTGAACAGTGAGCTAGACTTCTTACCTTATCACAGAGGGGACTCCTCAGGGCCCGCCCATGGGTGGGAAAGGTGAGATACAGAGGAAAATGAATTAAGTGATATTTTAACCTGTTTACATGTACGAAAATAATGTTCACTGTGAATAAAGGTATATATTTTTTGGGTGAGTATATATGATGCATATATGTATACAAAACTTATTACCTGTACAGCCCGTGTTAATCTATGGACTGTGATCACAAACACCTACACGTGTGATTATATGTGTATGTGTATACTAATGTTCCTAAAAGGTCATGCTTTATGAGGAAGCATGTGCCCATCAGGCGTGAGAGCTGGAGCTCAGAGAGCAGGGACGGTACTGGCACCCCCTTGATGGAGCTCTTGCAGGTGGCCCCACGCAAGCAGAAGGGGAGCCTTAGTAGGTGCTTAGTCTAGGGGGAGGGAGGAGGGTGGAAAGCCAAGGTGTGTGGCCACCTGAGGTGGGCCGTCCTAGGTAGAGGCTGGCACCCAGGCTGGGGTCTTACTCCATTTTCTTCGGTTTATCTATAGCTAAAATAAAAAGGAAGGTTGACCACCAGGGACAAGGTCTGTTAGCCGGTGTGTGCTGTGAAAGAGTGAGTGACTTCATGGCTGGGCACTCACTGGGACTTGAGGTACATTTGGTCTGCAAGCATGCAAATCCTCTTTCCTAGCCAATTTTATCTGGATGACCTGGGTATTGCTCTGGAAGGGACCTACAGAGGGAGGAGTTCCTCTAAAGAGCAGGTACACCAGGGTCTCCTGGAGTCTCCCTGTACTCGGGGCTGACTGCTCTGTTCACATTGTGGCAATGCAGAAATGGATTTCTAAACTGCGGGTCCACAGATTGGGGCTTTCTGCATACAGGACCTGGGATGTTTGTTCTGGTCAGCAGTCTCTGGTTGGGTGTTTTGTTTTGCTTACTTTTTGCTTTTGTCTATTTTCACTTCAGTTTTTATTTTGCTGAGACTTAATTTATACTGTGACCCGGGAAGCTCAGCCTTGTGTCCCCAATTGTACCCAGTGCAGTTGCATAAATGTTGGAAAAGCCTGAAAGAACTCTTGCTGAGGCAGGACAACCACAAGACCCATCACAAGTAACATTTGGGGTAATTATAGATTTATTTATTTGACATCATACTGATGAACATGGTTCCAAAAGATGTCACTCATTGCAAGGCAGTGTGGAGCCTAGCATTTATCCTCAGAACATTCTGAGGAAGGGCACAGTGGGCTCACTTTGCAGATGGGCAAGCTGCAGCTCACAGGGTAGGATGGGCACCCATCCTAGTGCTGAGGTGAGCAGCAGGACAGACTGCCTTTGGCTGCAATGTCCATCTCTGCAAGAGACTCAGGGTCTTATCTCAGTAAGAGACCTGAGGCAGGGCATCTGCCTCCCCTACCTGTGCTCTGTTGTCTTCACTGAGGGGGCGGACTGCAATACTGACTTCAAGACACTGACAATTTCTGTTCAGCTATATACTCTCGAGGAAACGGACAAGCTAAGACACTGAGGAGGTGTTCACAGTTCGCACACCTGACATGCTTTGCCAAGAACAGTTTGCCTATGTCAAACTATAAATCAAGAGTAAGCATGTCCAAGCTAAGGAAAAAGTGGCAAAAGATGTCTTGTGTATAAGTCATTTATAACTCCATATAAATGTTCAGAGAGCTTCTGTGTGATGCCCAGACGCATCAGCCACCATCAAAATGCAAATTAAATGGACAGTGAAGATCTAGTCCACATTGATTTCAACAACCTAAGTGTGAAGTTAAAAAGATGGCATCAAATATCCTCACAGTGATGGAGTTACCCTTGAACTTCCGCAGCTGGTAGGAGTTCCATGTGATGTGATCACATTGAAAAGCTTCAGTTGGCTTCAGTTTCCTAAATTATAGGATGTGCAGAACCCTTTCCCCCAAAGTCCACATGTAGGTATTTCCCCAAGAGAAACGAGGAATATGCATGCACTACAGAGATTTTTTCCAAGGTGCACACCGCAGCATAAATATGGATCCCTGAACAAGCCCAGGCTGGGTTAGGTGACTTTTAATGAAGGCGTTAAGGAAATTCAACAGCCTTTCGACAGATGTCCTTGAACTAAATATTTACTTGGGGGTATTATCTCCAGCCCTTTCCTCACATCAAACATAAAAATTAATTTGAAGTGGATCATTGATGGAAAGCTACATTACTAAAACAAAACAAAAAACAACAAACCAACCCCAAACAAACAAAAATAGAGTTTCATGGCTGTCTTAGCAGTGCACAAGGTTTCAGGACAAAATCAAAAACAATGGAAAAACTAGTAACCTCAATCTGAAAGTCAACACTCCTCGAAGAACATATGCTGAACTGAGGTCGGCATGGAAACATGCCCTGTGCTTGAGTCCCTCTGTAATGAGCCTCAGCTGAGCTTGTCAGTAAGCAGGCCCAGACCTAACACAGCCTGTGTCCCGGTAGCAGCCAATCACAGATGGCCAACCACGTTTAGGTAAGGGAAAGCAGGTGGGTCCTCGAACCTCACCTGCTTTCTGACTGTGCCAGAGCATCATGGCTGCTGGAGCTCTTGAGCCTGTTCTGGATTTGAGGGTGTCCTCTGTGCAAATGCTCAGTTAACCTCAGCTTGTTTGGAGTTTTTCTAATTTAAGAAAAATAGAAAAGCAAAAAACATTTTCACTGCATTGTAAAACCCCAGTAAGAAGATAAACACCTCCACCCTGTAAGCTAAATACTGAGTAGATACTGTAGCAGAGAAAACTGTTTTTATATATAATCCATAGGATAGCGAAAATTTTAAGTGTGACAGTTCTAAATGTCAAGAGGTATGTGACTCCACTGGAACTCACCAGTAGGGATGATACAAATTTATAATCACACAGGAGTAGGATTTACCAGGTTCTTATGAAGCCAGACACACTCTTCAACAGGACAGCAGTTTTAATCCTAGATACCTAATGAAGAAAATTGGAAATGCCATCACAAAAAGCCTTATGCATAACATTCACTACCTTATTAGTGTCCAAAACTGAAAAGATGCCCACCAAAGATACATATCTAAAATTTAAAATATGATATATATAAAATAGGGGTAGTGAATGCAAACAGAAAAGTGCAGGCTACTGACACACACACATCAATGCAATAACACCTCCCAGCACAATGCACCAGATGCACAATGCACAATGCTCCACAGCACAACGCTCCCAGCACAATGCACAATGCTCTAGTGGTGAGATTGTAGATGAGGGTTGAACTCTAAAGGAGCCTGCTTTACTGCACTTCAGATGAGCATGAAGCATATCACCCTGTCTTCCAGTTCCTTACTCTTGGCTCTCTTCCTGCCCCAGCACTGTGTTTTGGAAGGGGATAGCTTGTCTTGTTTACAAGCTCACAGCTAGAGAGCAACTTTATCTAGGATGAACCATACCTTGAGTATGATCTATACCTGGTTTAGGGATGCACAAATGGGATGTTTGTTGGTGTTGGGATGGATTAAAGACCATTGGATGTTTTTTTGATGAGGTTAGTGTAGTATGCAAATGAGAAAGATAGAAGTTTCAAGTGGCCAAGGTGGGGCGTTACAGATTAGATAGTGTTCCCCCTTCACCAAAGTCATATTTTGTAGTCCTCACTCCTGGTGCCTCAGAATGTGGCAGGTTTGAGTCTGGAGACAGAACCTTAAGTTGTTAAGGTAAACTGAGGTTGCATCAATGAGTCAATCCAATATTGCTATTCTCCTCCTAAGAGGAGAATAGGACATAACACAGGGCTAAAAATCTCTAATCCAAGGAAAGACCTCAGAAGAAAGCAAGGTACCTTAACTTCAGAATTCTAGCTTCCAGAACTCTGAGTAGTAAGTTTTTGTTGTTTCACACATAAGTTGTTTGTCTTAGTTAGGTTTCTATTACTGTGAAGAGACACCATGACCATGGCAACACTTATAAAGAAAACATTTAATTGAGGGGCTCACTTGCAGTTTTAGAGGTTCAGTCCATTATCATCATGACAGGAACATGGTGGTGCTGGAGTAGCTGAGTGTCCTACATCTTGCAGGCAACAAGAAGTCAACTGACTGTCACACTGAGGGAAGCTTGAGCATAAGACCTCAAAGCCCGCCCCCACAGTGACACACTTCCTCTAAAAATGCCACACTTCCTAATACTGCCACTCCCATTAGGGGCCATTTTCTTCCAAACCACCACATTGTTTGATGAATACCCTGGTGGAACACTTTAGCTGCCATGGCATACAGAGAGGCCA
>CABHPH010141722.1:0-24185 GCA_902168325.1 Peromyscus nudipes | reverse complement strand
TCTATCTATCTATCTATCTATCTATCTATCTATCTATCTATCTATCTCTCCATCTATCTATTTATGTGGGGGCACCGGTGGAGCTCAGAGGACAACCTGCCAGAGTCAGTTCTCTCCTTCCACCATGTGGCTTCTAGGGACCAAGCTCAGGTTGTCACCTTTATCTGCTGAGCCATCTCACCAATCCACCACTCTGCTATCTTTCAGTGGGAATCAAGTTTCAGGCAGAATCTTGCATCATCATGATATTAGGAAAAACTGTCTTTCTTAACTGCACATTTCTAGAATTGATGGTGAAAGGGATAGAATATATGGGGGAGACCCAACCAGAGTCTGTAGGTGAGCCCCTGTGTGGCTGCTATGATGGCCTGATAAGGCCACCTGATTCGAGTAATGGTGCCAACAGTTATTAGCCAGAGAGCTTAGGATGCTTAAATCTCTTTGAGCCTTGATCTCCTACTCAAGAGAGGCTGATACCTGCTTATCTGAAGTTGGTAGAAAACAAAGAGGGTACTTAGTGTCTGTCTCAGGCTCTCGAGGAATATCAGTTGCTACTCCACATTAAGGTGCAAGTCAGGCAGGTACTGAAATCTCCAGTCTGGCTTGCTGTAGGTGAGATCAGGCTCTGGCCCCGCTGGTAGAAGAGGCCAGGAAGAAAAGAGGTTGCTGGTATCAACTGGCACCAATCCGAGTGCTTGCTCTGCTAAGCAAAGCGCGGAAACGGAACAACACAACTCACAGAGAACTTCGCTCGTGAGTGAAGGGTCTGGGGTTTAAGGTTCAAGAGGGACACTGAGGCAGATTATCTTTTAGAGTAAAAAGAAAAAGGTTTATTAGGTCTGGAGAGATGGTTCAGTGGTTAAGAGCACTGGCTGTTCTTCCAGAGGACCCAGGTTCAATGCCCAGCTCCCACATTATGCAGCTCACTCCTGCCTGTAACTCTAGCTCCAGGGTATCTGATGCTCTCTTCTGGCCTCCAAGCACGTTGAATGCATGTGGTGCTTAGTCATACATGTAGACAAAACATTCATACACATAAAATAAAAATAAATAAATTCTCAAAAATAAAAAAAAAAACAAGGAGGTTTATTAGAAGAGTTATTAACACTATGAACAGACAGACAGACTGCTGCATGGTGGAGGCTCTGAGGAGAGTTCAGGCCTCAGCGCCATAAATGGACATCATGGCAGGGACTCTGATGATTGCAGGCCTGTGAGACAGAGTAGGGATAGCCTTTTACAGATCTCGGAGAAGTCTGCAGCCAGGCTGTCGCTGATTCTCCAGCAGGCAGCAGGGAAAGGGGTAAAACGGGGCGTGTGTCAGCCTTGGCAGGGTGCTAGGTGGGTGGTCTGCTGACAGTTGTGTCAGCCTGACACAATCCAGAGTTGTTTGGGAAGCAGGAACCTCAACTGAGAAAATGCCCCAATTAGACTGGCCTGTGAGAAAGACCGTGGTGCCCTTTTTGAATTGATGATGAATGTAGAAATACCCAGCTCACTGTAGGGTGCGCCATCCCTGGGTGGTGGTCCTGGGTGCTATAAGAAAGCAGGCTGAGCAAGCCATGAGAAGCAAGCCAGTAAGCAGCATCCCTCCATGGCCTTTACATATGCTCCTCCTTCCGTTTCTACCTTGACTTCCTGCTCTGACTTCCCTGGATGATGGACTACCAGCTGTAGAAGGAAACAAATCCTTTCCTCCCAAAAGTGCTTTTGGTCACTGCGCTTCATCACAGCAACAGAAACCCTAATGAAGACAGGCACCCTTTGATATTGGGTGTCTGGCAACCTCACTCCAGAAAGAGAGAAATCTGGGCACCTAGGGAGTCATGGCAGCAGGCTCTTGATCTGGAGCTTGCTGGCAGCTGGAAAGCCAGGGGGAGAAAGGTATCTTGGCCTTAGCCACAGTCTTGGCTGGATTCTAGCAATGGGTAAGATGGAGTCATCAGTGTGAATGGCAGGCTGTTGGGAGGTAGTCTGTAGAAAGACCTTTGAGACTATGAAATAAGGTACACAGGTGAGGAGTTCTAATAACAAACTCTGTATTCTGGGTGGTGGCGGCAGCTGTCAGGCTTGGGTGACATCTCAGGCCTGGGTGGAGGTTCTGGCCCCAGAAATAGGGGATAGGGCAACGGTTCTTGAAGGTGTGCTTAGAGGAGCCTGGGGCTTCCTGTGACCTTTTCAGGGAGAGTGTAAGGGCTTCTCTTACCCAATAACATAATTGTGTAAGGTCATATTTTCTTCCACCTCAGCCAAAGCAACAGATTGTGACACATTGACTACTAAAGCTGATACAAGAATTGAGTAATCTTCTACTAAACTGAGCACGCAGGGACATGTAAATTCTAACACAATTTTGTATTTTTCAGTAAAAACAATTGGTTTTTCTTTTTAGAGAATATAGTAGTTATAAGTACAAATGTTATTTATGTTTACATGCATTGTTTTTTATCATCTTTTTTGTTTGTTTGTTTTTTGTTTTTTGTTTTTGTTTTCCAAGACAGGGTTTCTCTGTGTAGTTTTGGTACCTGTCCTGGATCTTGCTCTGTAGACCAGGCTGGCCTTGAACTCACAGAGATCCACCTGGCTCTGCCTCCCAAGTGCTGGGATTAAAGGTGTGTACCACCACCGCCTGGCTCATCTTTTTTTTTTTTTTAATGCTAGGTATTAAACCCAGGGCCTTATGCTTGCTTAGCATATGCTCTGCCACCAAGCTACATCCCCAGCCTCTCAAATGAGATTACCTCAAAGTCTGGAGGGGAAAGCAGATGAGACAAGAATAAGATCCTGGCCATTCACACACTCATTCATTCAAACATTTATGAAGTTTTATTATGTATGAGACCCTAGGATGGCTGTTAAGGGCTTGAAATATACCAGACACATCTGCCTTTGAGGAACAAGGGACTCTGACGTGTAATCAACAGTGACATCTGTTGTGGTGGGTGCTACGGTGGAAGACTGATCCAGAACCATAACAAGATGTGAGGGACAAAGAAAAAAATAAACTATCCATTTTCTTTTTAAACATTTTATTTATTATTGCTGTGTGTGTGTGTGTGTGTGTGTGTGTGTGTTTTGTGGGTGCACATGTGCCAAGTGTACATGTGAGGATCAGAAGACAACTTTCAGGGGGTTAAGTTCTCACCATTGGACTTTTGTGTGTGTGTGGGGGGGGTAACATGGAAAAGTGCTTTCTTCGTTCTCTTTTTTTCTTCCCTTTCTTCCTTCTTTCCTTCCTTCCTCCCTCCCTCCCTCCCTCCCTCCCTTCCTTCCTTCCTCTTCTCTTCCCTCCTCCTTCAATTTATTTTACATCCCAGCCAAAGTTTCCCCCCCTCCTTTCCTCACAATCCCTCCCCTCACCCCACCCCCTGTCCCCACTTCTCAATCCACTCCTGTTCAGGAAAGGGCAGGCCTCCTGTGGATATCAAGAAAGCACAGCATATCAAGTTGCCATAAGACTAAGCACCTCCCATGTATTAAGGCTGGGCAAGGGGACCCAGTATGATGAATAACATCCTAAAAGCGAGCAAAAGAGTCAGAGATGGCCCCTGCTCCCACTGTTAGGAGTTCCACAAGAGGACCAAAACACACAACTGTAGCATATATGCAGAGGGCCTAGGCTGGTCTCACAAAGGCTCCCTGATTGTCAGTTCAGTCTCCATGAGCTTCTACGAACCCGGGTTAGCTAATTCTGTGGGTTTTCTTGTGTGTCCTTGACCCCTCTGACTCCTACAATCCTTTCCCCTCTCTTCTGCAGGATTCCCTGAGTTCTGCCTAATGTTTGACTGTGGGTCTGCATCTGTTTCCATCAGTTACTGGGTGAAGCCTCTCTGATGACAATTAGGCTAGGCACCAATCTATGAGTATAGCAGAATATCATTAGGCATCATTACACGGACTTTTTTTTTTCTCCAGTTGTATCTGGTTCTATCCTAGGTCTCTGGGCCATCCAGCCTCTGGGTCCTGGTGCTCCAGGCAATGTCAGGGGTGGGCTTACTCTCCTGGCATGGGTTTTAGGCTAGATTGGTCATTGGTTGACCACTCCCTCAATCTCTAGGCCACCCTTACCCCAGCACGTCTCATTGGCAGGACAGACTGTAGGTCGAAGGTTATGTGGCTGGGTTGGTTTCCCACTCCTTCCGCTGGAAGTCCTGCCTGGTCACAGGAGATGGCCAGTACCATCGGGCTTTTGCAGCCAGCACTTTAACCTGCTAAACCACCTCACTAGCCTGAAACACCCGATTTCTGACACAGGAGTAGAGTAGGTTCATAAAAGAGCTACACATTTACTGCCAGAAGTGACCCAGAGGTCACTGTCAGTGAGTGCAGGGAACGGATCCTGATCCTGCCCAAGGAGAGGCTGGCTAGAAGGGCACACCTGTGTTCTGTCAGTCATAATTAGGGGCAGGGACGGCATCCTGCAGCACTTGGTGGCCCGTGTGGCGTTTCCTGGGAAAGAAGCACAAAGCACTGGGCCTGTTGCTCTGAGCTGGGCTCGTCTTCCAGCAGTTCAAAAGACAGGACTAGACTGTCGGGTCTCCAAGCACAGGAGCAGATAAAATCAGGTTCTTACCTAAGCTCCCGATGATGGTGATTAATAATGATTTCAACACTCAGGCTTCTTTAGCAACAATGTATTTTATGCCCCGCCCATGTCTAAAAGGGACATAGGTGGGGCATGTGTATGTACATTAAAAAGCACAGCTATAATAAAATATAACCTACTAGAACTATAATAAAGGACATAGCATAAGAACTAGGAAATGATAAGAGAGGAAAAGAAATTGTACCAGGAAACGTATAATAAATTAAAGATTGTTGAGTACAAAGCCTGAGGCTCCTTGGCAGTCAAAGTAAGGAAGAAAACACAAGTAATTTACATAGTTTTCGTTGCTGAGTAAAGAAATAAAAAAGAAAAGTACTCCAATTAATAACAAGATGTAAACTTCAGGAGAGTTGGTGTTGGCCATTTTGATATGCAGTATATGGACTATAAAATTGATCTTAAAATGTTAAAAATTACAGGTACTCTTTTACAATTGTGTCCCTTAATCCATGTTTAATACTCATAAAGTAAATATGTACATATATTTGTATATATATATAATTTTTTGTATTCTAAAGATCTAGATTTACCCATTTAAAAAAAAAAAGCTTGGGAATGTTCAGGATGAGTAGTAGGCATGTCCTAGAATTTCACCCACAGTTAGTTTGGTCAGCAGGGTCCCATTAGTAAAGTTAAGAATGTCTTCAATCTGTGGGTTTGCGACTCACTTTCTGCCTCAGCTGCTGGAGCTTGCTCATGAGGAACCTTATAAACTTGCACCATCCTAGGGGTTTGGGTTGATTCTTTTAATGAGGTTTTTGAGAATTTCATGTGATGAGTTTTGACCATAGTTGTTGCCTCCTCCAACTCCTCCGGGATCCTTCTCCCTCCCTGAGTTTTAGAAGGAGAATCAGAGGATCCAGTCGGAGTTAGAGTGGTAGAGCAGTCCAGTTAAGTAGTGAAGAACGGCAGTAAAATCCCCGGTCTTGGCGGTTAGGGAGACATGAGTCTGAATGTCTGTTCTGCTTGTTTGTTTTGTGATCTTTGAAGAAGTGATTTAACTACATTTTGTTTTGTTTTGTTTTATTTCTTGAGACAGGCTCTCTATAGGTAGCTCTGGCTATCCTGGAACTCACTGTTAACAGCATTCTTGACCTTAGTTTATCTGCATGAAATGGAGATGGTAATTCCTACTTTCCCAGGTTTTTGTAAGCCTTGTGGTAGATAATGTATACTAAGCCTGGGGGATACCAAGTATCAATTAAGGTGATTATTTTATAACTATGCTTGGGCACCTGTGAATTTGGCTTGAGGCCATGAATATGAAATATGATTTAGCATGCATCACAGCCAAGAAGAGGAGGGGGAGGAGGAGGAGGAGGAAGAAGAGGAGGAAGATGTTATCTACTCTTGGTGTTCGACCGTAACTTCTTTTCCTGGTCTCTAATCTTTCCACAGCATCACATGAAGTCATTATCTAGTCCCTAAAACCTGCCTGGAATGATGCTATATAACATAAACTGACATACTGGCGTTCAGCTGTCGAGGTCCAATTCTGAGTGTGTCCATTCCCTGGTCTAGTGTCACCGTTTGAGATACATAGAACAATGCACTCCTTCATCAGATCCCGAAGGAACAGGAAGGCCAGCTCCACCCAGATCAGACGGAGTAGCAGACAGCTCTTTATTGACACCCAGGAGTGAAAGGAGTATTGGGGACAGCGACCATTTCTTATCAGAAGACAGTAGTGGCTCAGAAGGGCTTTCTTTTATGGAGCCTGGGTTTTTGCCTCATGAGTTCACTCTTAAATATAGTTCAGTCCTCAGAACAGTTCATAATCAGCTTACTATGGAGGTGGGCAGATTTGCATCTGAATTTTGACTTTATTAATTTTTTACCTGGGGCAAGTGGCAACCTCTCTTGAGGCTGGAAAATGGGGCCATTATAGAACTCACTGTATAGTTTGTTGTCACACGAAATGAAAAAGCACGTCAAGTGCACAACCCAGGATGCACCCAGAATTGGTGTGCACAGGCAGGAGTGGGCACTCTGGTCCCTTCTTTTCTTGAATAGAAGAGGATGACAATGAGATGGAGTCCTTATCGGAGATCTCTGAGCCAGCGTTCCGGGTAGACAAGCCACTTCTTCACAGGAAAGTCAGCTTGGGATCCGTATTACCTGAGTAGAAACTGATGGGAAGCGATGCAGACGCTAAGAAAAGCCAACACATTGTTTGCAATATTCTCCCACCCCAGTGCCCCTGCTGTGACATCTAGTGGTTCAGACGGGCAATGAACTCCGTGGTTTTCCCCTGGGGAAATTGTTCTTCAAATTCCAGGGAGATTTAAGAGCTCCCGGAAGAGGTATAATTCCTTTCCATCCCTAATCTTAAGAATCACTGAACTAGATGATGGGGAAACCCACGGCCTCTCGATGTCTGCATGAAGGACAAGTGTGACTGACCACCTGACTGCCACAGGTCATAGCGGTGGCTCTCCACATGCAGTCCCTGAACCTACAGCATCGATGGCACAGGGGGACTTATTAGAAACACACATGTTGAGCCCCTGCACAGTGCTACGGCAATGCCCTTTAACAAGCTTCTCTATGTCACATACCACAGGCTGCTTGTGGGTAAGATACAGAAGGAGCAAATGGGACAGGCACTAAAATCACTGTCCCTTGTATCAGCTCTGGGTTTTTCTGATCTTCACTTAGATTCAGACCTCAGCAGCCTCCAAATTTGATGTTTATTTTTTAAACTGTGCTTCCTTCCAAGGCATTGCAGAAGTCAGGAATTGAACCCAGGCCTGGTTCACCATAGACAGGTGCTCAACCACTCAGCGACAGCCCAAGTCTTCCCACTCAGTTTTCTGAATGAATGACCACAAGGGAGACTGACCTCACACTGAAGTTGCAGGCCAGCTGAAATTCCTGTTAGGTGAGCCAAGGTCTGGCTTCACTGATCTCACCCAAGTCTTGAGTGAATTACTGTTCTCTTTTAAACCAAGGAATGTTCCAGATTCTTTTCAAACCTATTAAACAAAAGTTATCTTCAACTATTTTATTATATTGCTCATGGGTCAAATACAGTTTGAAAATGATTCACTTCATTTTTACTCTGTATTTTGATGTTTTTTAAAAACTCTTGCATGGGAGTCTAGGGAGATTGCTCTTCTAAAGGACCAGAGTTTGATTCCCATCTACATCAAGTGGCTTACAAACACCTATAGCTCCAGCTCCAGGGGATCCAACTCTTGGTTCCCTGGGCACCTGCATATACCCCCACTACAGGCGCACACAGATACACATAATTAAAAATAATAAAATAAACTAACCCCTCTTCCACTGTTTGTCCAGCAAAGAGTACCATCTATTGGCCACTCACCAGTGTAACAGTTTAGTGCAAGGTCAGCAGGGAGAGTCCACTGGGCTGTCAGTTCTGTGAGGTGGCTCTCAGCAGCCCATCTCAGAACACTGCCTGTCTTCCTCCATGCACTGAGGAGAGGTAATCACAGACACAAGTTAGGAGGAAAGCCATGGCTTGGTCATATTAACATATTGGAAAGGGATAATGAGGAGGGCCAATGCTTTCTTCTTTGCTGATGGCCCTCCCCAGTGAACTATGATGTCTGTTTTGTACCTGTAACCAGGGATCACTCTAGACAAGCTAGTTCACCCAAATCCTTCTCTTCCTAAGTAGGGTATAAAGGAAAAATATAATCCAAGATCTGAAAAATAAAGTTTTTTTCTTTTTTCTTTCTTTCTTTCTTTCTTTCTTTCTTTCTTTCTTTCTTTCTTTCTTTCTTTCTTTCTTTCTTTCTTTCTTTCTTTTTCTGGAGCTAAGGACCGAACCCAGGGCCTTGCACTTGCTAGGCAAGTGCTCTACCACTGAGCTAAATCCCCAACCCCAAGTTATTATTTTTAATGGTGTATATTTATGTACATAGTGGTGTGTTTCACAAAGGCATTCTTTTTCATTTTTTTCTAACATGTACTTATTTATTTTGTGTGTGCATGCCTACACATGTCACGGTATGTGTAATGCGCCACAGAGGACAGCTTGTGGGAGTTGGTTCCCTCCATCTACTAAGTGGGTCATGGGAACTGAACTCATGCCATGAGGCTTGGCTCCAAGTACCTTTGTCCACTGAAATGTTTTCCCAACCCTCATAAAGATACCTTCATTCAAGTATACAAAAAACTTTGATTATACTATTCCTCAATAACTTTCCCTTTTACCCCTTTCTCCCTCCTCTAGTCTCTTCCCCCTTTACCCCTTCCCCGTGTGTGTGTGTGTGTGTGTGTGTGTGTGTGTGTGTGTGTGTAAAATCAAGCTAAGATACACATAAGAGAGAAAATATTTGGTATTTTTCTTTCTGGGTTTAGTTTTCTTTGCTTAGTACAATAATTTCCAATCCATCAATTTTCCTACAGATGACATAATTTCATTCTTCTTTACAGCTGACTTTATTGTATATGTGCTGTATTTTCTTTATACCTTCGTCTGTTGATGGATGCGTAGGGTGGTTGCATAACTTGGCATTGAGTAGTGATATAGTGAACATGGATCCGCAGGTGACTCTGTGTTATACTGACTTGGAGACCCTTAGAGCTGTTCCTAGGCATGGTACAGCCGGATCACACTATAGTTCTGGTTTCTATCTTCTGAGGAACCTGCGTACTGATTTCCATAGTGGATGGACTCATTCATACTCCCATGAGCAGTAACTAAGGGTTCCTTCTCCACTTCCACTCTCCTCAGCATTTACTGTTGTTGTTTTCTTAACGACGGCCATCCAGCCATCACTAGAGTACGAGGGAACCTCAGCGTAGCTTTCATTAGTATTTCCTTGTTGCTAAAGATGCAGGGTATTTTCGGATGTTTATGAGCCATCTGTGCTTCGTCTTTTGAGAATAGTTTGTTCATTTCATTTGCGCATTTATTGATTAGATTGTGTTACTATTTAATTTAAAAAATTCTTTATGTATTCTAGATATTAGTATTCTATCAGATGTACAGCTAGTAAAGATTTCCCTCCACCAGGTGGCGGTGGTGGCTCATGCTTCTAATCCCAGCACTCGAGAGAGGCAGAGACAGGAGGATCTCAGTGAGTTCAAGGCCAGCCTGGTCTACAGAGTGAGTTCCAGCATGGCCAGAGCTGTTACACAGAAAAAACTTATCTTGAAGAAAAAAAAGAAAAGAAAAGAAAAGAAAAGAAGAGAAAAGACAAGACAAGAAAAGAAAAGAAAAGAAAAGAAAAGAAAAGACAAGACTTCCCTCCTTACTATAGGCTGTCTCTCTACTCCTTTAATCACTGTTTTTTGTTACACACTTTTATTGTGTTGAGGCCAATCTATGCTTTTAAATATGTTTGTTTTATGAAATTGGGTGCAACAATATTTGGTGTATATGTGTTTAGAATTGTTATAGCCTCTTAATGAACTATTTCCTTAATCAATATAAATTGACCTTCTTTATCTCTTCTGACTAATTTTTGTTTAAAGTCTACTTTGTCGGATATTAGTATCTGAGTTCTGTTAAAAAAGAAAAAAAATTTTAAAAGAATTGCTCACAAGAGTCTGAGAAGTCCTACTTTAAAATTTGAACGTAATTATACACATACAGAAAATTACAATGAAGACATAAAGAATTCATACATTTCACCTAGATACTCAAATATGAAGATGCTCCATAGCCTTGTCCCCTCCCCCACTGTATTTGAAAATAAATTTGAGGACATAATGGTGTAAAGCCTCATTATTCCCAAATACTTTAATGTATATTTTCTTAAGATGGTGAATATTCTCTTGTCAAAATTAGGGTATTGTTATTGATCTAGTACTTTCATTTAATGAACAAACCTTACTACAATTTCACTAACTATTTTACTAATAGCTGTTATAGCAAAAGAGAGAACATGACCCAGGATCTATTTCAGAAGCTCATACTACATGTTGTTTTTAGTCTTTCATCTTGTTAAATAAACAAACAAGCAAAACCCCAAACCCAGCCAGGTGTGGTGGCACATGTCTTTCATCCCAGCACACAGGATGCCAAGGCTGGCAGATCTCTGTGAGTTCAAGGCTAGCCTGGTCTATATAGCAAGCTCCATGGCAGCCAGAACTACATAGAGTGACCCTGTCTCAAAAACAAAACAAACAAACAAAAATATCACTGAGTAAGAAGATAAATAATAATGTCAAATTAGAACCCCCAAGGGGAAGAAGCCAAGCATTCATAAGTGCAAACTGATAAATAAAGTCTCTTCCTGAAAAGAACACCAGAGTCTTAGTCAGTGGTCTATTGCTGGGAAGAGACACCATAACGAAGGCAACTCTTATAAAGGAAAACATTTAATGGGTGCTTGCTTACAGTTTCAGAGGTTTAGTCCATTATCATCATGGTGGAGGGCAAGGCATACGGTGCTGGAGCAATAGCTGAGAGCTGTATCCTGATCTGCAGGCAGAGAGAGAGAGAGAGAGAGAGAGAGAGAGAGAGAGAGAGAGGAGACAGACAGTTAGACAGAGACAGAGAAAGAGAGGTTGAACCTGCCATGGGCTTTTGAAACCTCAAAACTCACCCTCAGTGACACACTTCCTCCAACAAGGCCATATCTACTCGGACAAGGCCACACCTCCTAATCCTTCTAATCCTTCTCAAACAGTTCTACTCCCTGGTGACTAAACATTCAAATACATGAACCTCTGGAAGCCATTCTTATTCAAACCACCACAATCAGCTAATAAATGTAGAAGAAATAATTGATGGGAAAGAAACTCACCATTTGATATTCATCTTAGTAATAGACAACATTCATCAATGAATACTTTAATCTCATAGGTGAAAGATGAATGAGTAACAAGATATTTTCATAGTGTCAAACTTTGTCCCAAATGTGTATTAATTCTAAAAAGGAAAACCATAATTTTACATTGAAGAAACATAGCAGACACGTTTGTTTGTTTGTTTGTTTGTTTGTTTGTTTGTTTGTTTGTTCATTTGAGACAGCAATTCCCTGTATCCCTGGCTGGCCTGGAACTTGCTTTGTAGACTAGGCTGGCTTTGAACTCAGAGATCCACCTGCCTCTGCCTCCCTAGTACTGGGAATAAAGGCATTTGCCACCACACCTGGCAAACATCATCTTAAGGGATTAGAATTAACTTTAGTAGTTAGACATCAGCAGAAAACTTTATCTTTGAGGCACGTCTCCCTCAAACCCATTACCTGAATTTAATCCTGAGGAAACATCAGACAAGTCCAGATTGGGGGACAACCTCTGTAATTAGTGGTATATACATGTTAAACCCCACCTTTAAGAAGAAAATGCAGAGCTTCTCTATTTTTGGCACACAGGGCTGGTCTGTGGGCATGAGGGTGGTCGAGGAAGGCTCTATTATTCAGAGCAGAGGCCAACTCTTTTCTGATCTGCAAAGCAATGAACCCTGTTTCCAGGAGATGCTGATGCCCATGCTACAGCTGTAGAATCAGTGACTTTAGAAGGTTTCCTTTCCATTGCAAGATATTTAGCCTGAGTCCTACTCTGGAATCTAGAGTCAAAAATCAAGAACAAATAACAGGAAATATGTTCCAGTGCAGACATCTTTTGGCTCTGGCAAATAAGAACTAAGCAGTTAATCTGAGTGTAGGGAGAAAAGTGAGATTCCAGAATGGCAATGCTAACAGAGAAGAGTGCACCAAGTAGAGTGCAGCTTTTCTAGGCGACCTTGCAGTCACATTCTTCCCTAAAGCATCCCCTGGCTTCCCTAGTGGCACCATTACCCTCCCCAGACAATTCCAGGGGGAAGGTCTGGTGGGATCCCAACCGAAGTGCATATCTGAGCCCAAGACAGTGAGATTTCGTGACTCCTCTGGGGAGATGGAACTTGAGGACATGCCTCTCGGGTTATATTCTAGTGACCTACGGAATGACAAGCTCTAGTGCCTATTACTACACCAAGGTGATGTCTGAGCTGTTCCTACATACCCCATCAGACTCTGGGGTCTCCTTCCGGACCATCAGCAGCATGGCAGACTTCTGGGACGTAAGTATGGCACTGCCTTCCCCCTCCCTCTCCTTCTTAATGGTCTGAGACACAGGCCAGAGTCCAAGGAGGTCAGTCTGGAACCTGGGAAAATTAAAGAATAAAGTTGAATTAACAGCTTGGACCAGAGTGCAGCTGGAGGTTGGAGAGAGATGGGGGTGTTGATTGGAGGTTGACTAGCAAGAGTAAGACTAGCATTTGGGTCAGAAGGGAAGCTGAACTTCAAATCACAATATTTTAAACTGTATTTTAGTCAAGTTCAGAAGGTCAGATGTGAGGGTCCAAAAACAGGCAAGTTGAAGGTCAGGGAATGAGGGCAAAGATCATGCACTGGGTTAGGAGGAGGCTGGACCAGGCCCAACCCAGGTTCTGGTCCAGTTTGCTCAGGGCCCACTCCTGGACAGTTTGTACTGGACAAAGTGGTACAACAATCAGAGCCTGGGTCGTGGCTCCCACTCCTTCATCTACTATGAGAACCTGCTGCTGGGAGCCCCGAGGTTGCGGCAGCTGCGCGTGCGCAACGACTCCTGTGTGGTTCACGAGGACTTCCGTGAGGACATTTTGAACTGCTACGATGTCTACTCTCCGGACAAGGAAGATCAGCTCCCTTTTGGGCCTCTCAATGGCACAGAGTGAGTGAGCCCCTGCCAAAAGCACAGGGCACCCCTTTGAGCTTGCCATCAGCCCAGGGTGTGGGAAAAACTTGTATGGAACTTAAAAACCTTAAGGGTAGGCATCTTAGGAGACTTGGAGACCACTCCCTAAGTCCCAACAATGACTCTTTGAGGACACGCATTTTGGTGTGTGTTGTTCGGGTGTGGAGGAGGCAGGTTAGCAGAAAACACACAGCCTTGTTCCCACACATAGGCGCCAGTTGCACCCTTCCTGGAAGGCAGAGTCCCTTGGGGTGTGTGGTCCATGAATGAAGTTCATGCAGCCGTCCAAGTCATGGTCGGAGAGTTTGACTCCTGGGTCCTGATGCAGGAAGCAGAAAGGGATGGAAGATGGATGAGGGAGGAAGAGAGGAAAGGAGGAGGGTAGGGAGGATGGGAAAGGAGGAGGGTAGGGAGGATGGGAAAGGAGTAAGCAGGAGAGAAATGGGGGTGGGGGAGGCTAGAATAAGGAATCCTGGGGTTGGCCAGCCAGCTATGGAACCACAGGAACTAGAAAACCATTTCTGGATTTATGGCCCAAGTGTTTCCTTCATGCACACTACACAGCCTGGGCCCAATAGTGCATTTTACCTAGTGAAAAAAGGGAGATGCTTACAATTGAGTTTCAGGGCTATCACTGGATAGCTAGCTGTCTTGGGATTCCCTGAGTCTCCATTTCCTCTACTGCAAAATATGGGCAGTATTTTCCTTCTCTTTCCAAACAACTGTTAGCAGCAAACAAAATGATATATGTGAAGCATCTATTGTATGTGATATTATGTGCACTATATGTGACATTACATACAAGGTATATAAGATACGTTTCTCACAAAATTATATATGTATCACATATAATACATGCACACATATACATGTATAGTGCAGTAAGTAAATATAGATACACAATGCATGTGGAACTGTGAAGCCAGGCATTCATAATTGCCTTAGGGGCTGAGTGTTTAGTCTGGTTCTGACTTCTTTGCAGAGATGGTATTTTTTCTTCTGCAGGTGGACATACCATTCACAGAGTGAGCTGGGGGGCTCCTCCCACTGGGCCAGGCTTACAAGCTACAGTGGGGGTGGCTACTACTTGGACCTTCCAGGATCCCGACAAGCCAGTGCAGAGGCCCTCCAAGGCCTTCAGGAGGGGCTATGGCTAGACAGGGGCACTCGGGTGGTCTTCATCGACTTCTCCGTCTACAATGCCAACATCAACCTTTTCTGTATTCTGAGGTAAGCACCCTTCCCCCACTGTATCTCTCTGTCCACGGTTCCTGGTCCATCTGATGTGCTTGAGACCTTTCCCGACCCGGTACCCTGTGGTGGACGTGAAGAGCCAGGGGAACAGGAGGAACTGTCCCAGCCCGGTCCCCACTAGCCATCTCACCTTCCTCACAGACTGGTGGTAGAGTTCCCAGCCACAGGAGGGGCCATCCCGTCCTGGCAAATCCGCACAGTTAAGCTGATCCGCTACATGAGTAACTGGGACTTCTTCATTGTGGGCTGTGAGGTCATCTTCTGTGTCTTCATCTTCTACTATGTGGTGGAGGAAATCCTGGAAATCCACCTGCACCGGCTTCACTACTTCAGCAGCATCTGGAACATTCTGGACCTGCTGATCATCTTGGTGAGGGACTTGAGACATACTGGAGGGTGGAGAGACCTCTGCTTTGATAGGGAGTCCAAGTTCTTCCTTTTGGAGACTCAAGCCCTCCTTTGGACTTAGTAGAAGCACTGTGCCAAGTCTCCCCGAGAGAAAGGTTGATGCTCCCTGGCTCAGACTTTGGGAAAACTTGCTCTGCACATCTCCCCTCCTCCTCACTCATGAATGGGTCCTCCTTTTTCCTTTATGCAAATCTTTTCAGAATCTCTCCTGCCTTTTGTTTTATGACCTGACCTTTTGAGAATCCTACTGTTTCTCTTTTATATTTGAATACTCTGGCCCTTCTTTGTCATCTCCTTCCGACTAACAAGACACATTTGTTTTGTTGTTTTATTTTTACATTTATTTGTGTGGATGTGTGTGCATGTGTGCCTGCATACGCATGTACACATGCAACAGTGTGTTTGTAGAAGTCAGAGGACACCTTATAAGAGTTGGTTCTCTCCTTCCACCATGTGGGCCCCCTGGACCAAACAAACTCAGGTGGCCAGGCTTGGCAGGAAGTATCTTTACCTGCTGAGCCGTCTCACTGGCCTGTAGACGAATTTCTAAACAGTCCCTTCAAATAAGAAACACAGAGCCAAACACAGAGGCAATAGCCAAGGAGATCAGAGAACTAGCGAAGAGCCATGACTACCTTATCTTACCACCTCGCTGCTGTTGCTTACCCAGAGAGTTTCTTCCCATCTAACTTGTGTTTTTATTGCCTTTCTGTTCTGTCTTTTTTTTTTTAAGTTTATTTATTTATTATGTATACAGTGTTCTGCCTGCATGTGTCCTGTACTCCACAAGAGGGCACCAGGTCCCACTATAGATGGTGGTGAACCAACATGTGGTTGCTGGGAATTGAACTCAGGTCCTTTGGAAGAGCAGCCAGTGCTCTTAACCACTGAGCCATCTCTCCAGCCCGTGTTCTATCTTTTTATTGGCTCTAAGCCGAGCCACATGACTTCCTTGTCACTGCCTGTCTATACAGACCTCCAGGTCTCTAGGGTTGGCACTAGGATTAAAGGCTCATGTCACCATGCTTGACTGTGTACTTGACCACACAGAGACTCTGTCTGCCATGCGATCGAACCAAGGGCCTCTGCTACCACCGCCTGACTCCTGTTTATGGCTGTGTGACCTCATATGTGACCTCTGATCTCCAGGCAAACTTTATTTATTAACATACAAATAAAATCACATTTCAGCACAATTAAAATATCACCACACTGGCCTACATATTTATTTCTTTTGACCAAAGCCTGGGAGTGATGGGGATGGGGAGACATCATATTCCTCAGTACCACTTCCCCGGAGTTCTTTCCAACCTTCCTATTTCCTATGGCCCCAAAGCTTTCTCTTGGGCTGTAGGGAATTTAAGCTGCTCCCTGGTCACCCACTCTGTTCCATCTGGACCTCAGTTAGTGAACATCTCAGCAGAGAATGTTTCTTGCCCCGGCTCTCCTCTGGGAGCTCATCTTTGAACTTCCCTTAAGGTTCCTTTATCTTCTCTGATACCCCCCATGACTCCTGTGTGACAGCTCTCCATTGTGGCCGTGGGTTTCCACATATTCCGAACCTTGGAAGTCAACCGACTGATGGGAGAGCTCCTGCAGCAGCCAGACACTTATGCAGACTTTGAGTTCCTAGCCTTCTGGCAGACACAGTACAACAATATGAATGCTGTCAACGTTTTCTTTGCCTGGATCAAGGTACCCGGGACTTGCCTCCCCACCTCTGCCCAAGGCTCTCACTCACCTTCCTCCACGTGGGTCTCGTTTTTGGTCTGATTTGGTACCTCCCGGGGCCTCCATCGGTCCCTGGAGTGTTCCATGCTTTTCACCTTTTCTCTTGTTTCGCCATGACCCTTGCAGATCTTCAAGTACATCAGCTTCAACAAAACCATGACCCAGCTCTCCTCCACACTAGCTCGCTGTGCCAAGGACATCCTGGGCTTTGCTGTCATGTTCTTCATTGTCTTCTTCGCCTATGCCCAGCTTGGCTACCTGATTTTTGGGACCCAAGTGGAGAACTTTAGCACTTTCGTCAACTGCATGTGTGTGTCCTGCCCTCCCCCCCCCCCCCGCCCCTGGGCCCCTCTCTCTCTCCATCTCCCAGGGTGTGTGAAACCTTGGGGAAGAGGGTCACGTGTATGGGCATGTCAATGCTTTAAAGTTTCTGAGAGTGTCCTAAAGTTCAGGTTTGTGCTCAAGTCATTTACAGGCCACCTGTGTCTATGATATCGCACTTATTGCGTTAGGTGTAGTGAGGGGTCTGTTTGTGGTTGGGAAAGTGGGATGGGGTATGAATTGGGGCAAATGTTTGTCTAGGCTCTGGGTGAAGCCCTGATCTGATCTCTCAGTTTCACTCAGTTCCGGATAATCCTTGGGGATTTTGACTACAATGCCATCAACAATGCCAACCGAATCCTGGGTCCTGTGTACTTCGTCACCTACGTCTTCTTCGTCTTCTTTGTGCTCCTGGTGAGGGTCCTTCTGAGGGCTGGGAACCTAGAGGGCCTCCCGGCGGGGCTTTGACCCCATGGGCCTCCCACTTAGGATTATAACTAGTTTCTCACAGCATGGGGGAAAGTGTGTGGAGGTGGAGTTCTTTTGGGATTTCTGAGAGCTGGTTAAGGTGACAATGATACCAGATGGCCAGGTAGTGTGAGGGACATAAAGGAAACTGCACATTCTCCCGGGAAAACCGACTTCTCATCTTCCAAGGATAGAAAGGGAGTGGGGAAATGCCTCATGAGGAGCAGGAGAGACCTCTAGAAGCCTCTGTGCCTGTTCTCCAAGAGGCCCTTTCTTCTGTGGCATTCATGATGGTTTCTATTGCCAGTGTTTGCTGGTAGTTCTCTCTTGCCAACGGGGAAATATCTGAGATTTATTTTTTAGATTTATTTATTTATGTGTATGTGTTTTGCTTATATGTATGATGTATGCATATGCAGCATGTGTATACCTGGTGCCTGCAGAGGTTAAAAAAAGAGTTGAACTCCCTAGATTTGTAGTTACAAGTGGCTTTTAGCTATGGCATGGGTGCTGGGAACTGAATTATGGTCATCTGTAAGAACAACAAGTGTTCTAAAGTGCCAAGCCATCTCTCCAAGTCCCTGAGTGTGGTTTTTATTAATATAAAAGGAAAGTATCCTTATTTGATTAACTGATGGAGACACAGGCATGGGTAAAGAAGAGAGCACATTTGTACTTTCACATTGAAAAATGACGACTTCAGTGATTGGTGGGCCCTTGTGTAGGGGAGGTCCATGGCATATGTTGGGATATCTTGGTGTTTAGCAAGGTCACTGTGGTATCTGAGAATGAACCTCAAGCAGATGAAGGAACATGATCTGTCCTTAACAGAAATGTACCAAAGGGTGGACTTTCAGGCTCTTGAGAGGCAGGTATGGGTGGACTGCAGTGCTGAGATTGAGAGCGTTGGTTTTTTTTTTTTTTCTTATGTGTGTGGGACATAGAGTAAGAAGGCTCAGTGCTTTTAGTGGGGTTGAAGGTGAAAACCTGGCTCACAAGCCAGGCATGGTGATGTACACCTTTAATCCCAGCAGGGGAGGTAGAGGCAGGCAGCTCTCTGTGGGTTCAAGGCCACACTGGTCTACACAGCAAATTCTAGGATAGCCAGGGCTACACAGAAAGATCCTGCTTCAAAAAACCCATGTCCATACTTTTTCCTTTAGAACATGTTCCTGGCCATCATCAATGACACATACTCAGAGGTCAAGGAGGAGCTGGCTGGCCAGAAGGATGAGTTACAGCTTTCTGACCTCCTGAAACAGGTGACTCCTCAGTGTCTTTGAGGAGCATGTCTCCCTCTGGGTTTGGCTCCAAGGTGCTGCGCCATGGTAGTATGTTCTTGCCTGGTGCAGGCAGGTGTCTGTGCTCTTGAGAGCCTTTGACTTGCTCTTGGGGGCTTGAGATTTTTAGGTGGAGGTGGGGGGCCAATGGCCGTGAGGACCCTGTGGGGACTCCTGCCTGCTCCCTTTCCCTTTCAGAGCTACAAGAAGACCTTACTAAGGCTGCGCCTGAGGAAGGAACGGGTTTCAGATGTGCAGAAGGTCCTGAAGGGTGGGGAACCGGAGATCCAGTTTGAAGATTTCACCAACACTTTGAGGGAGTGAGCAACTGGAGATCCAACCTTATTTGAAATTAGTCTAATTTGTGACCTTCAACTACACATCTTTTGCTGATAAGCCTTGATCTCTGGGCCTGTGGTCTTGACTTATGGCTCCTGACCTTGACTCATGGGTCTTTCTAAACCTGACTTTCAGAATTATGACCTTGCTTTCCAGATCTCTGACCATCGTCTATATATATATATATATATATTCTGGACCTTATTGAACAACTTTTACACATAATGTAACAGTATAATTATCCTATTATTATATACACACCCCACCCAAATTATTGGGCAAATATATTGTGAGGACCATCTGTGGATCAGGCTTGAGTAGGGGATGACACAATTAAATGAGACAAAAATCTTTGTCTCTTAGGAGCTCAAAGGCATGTAAGCAAATAAGCCAAGACAGACTAAGTTCAAGAACAGCAGTGACTTAAAGAGAGGGAGGCATGGAGTAATAAGAGCTATCAATCCCCTTTGAGATTAAAGGAAGGCTTCCAGGAAGAGGTGATGACTGAAAAGGATTTTAAAGAATGCCTAGCTTACACATGGACAAGCAGAGGAAGGCCAGTGTGATAGCTGAGCACCGCTAAGATATCAAAAGAATGGTGAGTTATAGAGGGAATCGAGGCCATGGCCAAAGGCCATGTTGGGAAAGACCTTCAACATCACCACTGTATCTGAGGAATAGGGTGCCCAGGAGGGACTTTAAAGCAAGGAACTGGTGCTCTTAGATGTGGGTTTTCTATTACATTTTATTACTTTTGAGTTTGGTCTCACTTTAGTACCCAAGTTCACCTTGAACTTGATTTGATTTTTCCTCTAGCCCCAGCCTACCAAGTACCTAAGACTTATAGACATCTTCCACCATGCTCAGGTATTAAACCTGCATTTTAAAATGTCAACTATTCTCTTTATGGAGGATGGATTTCAGGAGTAGGGAGTGTAAGGGAAGCTAGAGCTGTGGGGGTGGCAGCAGGCTATCTAGGAGCAAAGACATGTGATAATCTCTGTGTGAGATCCTGAGGGCCTAACCTAGCCAGCAAGAATCAGGACATGAAGAAGTGAAAGAACTTGTTGGGGGTAGAATCACTAGACTCTGAAGATCCTGGCTTTCTTGTGTGACCCTCTTCTTCCCCCAGAAAGCAAGACCCAGAGATCAAGACTCTTACAAGAGTCTAGTAAAAGGGCGGGGAGACCATGTTTGAGTGATTATGGTTACTTCATCTCCTTGTTCTCTTTAGACTGGGGCGTGCAGAGCATGAGATATCTGAGCTCACGGCTGCCTTCACCAAGTTTGATCAGGATGGGAATCGGGTTCTGGATGAGAAGGAGCAGGCACAGATGCGACAAGATCTGGAAGAGGAGAGGGTAAGTAAGCAGGACTGGGTGATAGAGAGGAAGGATGAACACATCGCTCACTTGTCCTCCCTCTCCAGCATACCCAAAATAAACCCTCCCAAAAATGAGCAGGAAAGAACTCTCTAGAACAGTGGTTCTCAAGCTGCCGCATATTAAATATTCCAGAGAGCCTTTAAACAGCCGCGCTCTCAGGCCACACATCCTAGACCAATTAGATCAGAAGCTCTGAGTGGTAGGGCTGAAACATTAGAACTTTCTAAAATTTCCAAGGTGATTCCAGCACGTAGCCAAGGGTCAGAACCATTGCTTTGCAAAAGGGACCAGTCCCCAAGATCATCCCTGATGATCCTCTAGGTGGATCGTTGTGAGCATTGCTCCCCAGGTCTTTCTAGAATATCCTCCCTAACTGAGTGGGAGATAAGATGGATTCCAGCCATAAAGAACTCAGAGGACTCAGTTTTCTTGGAATTTTGAAATTGATCCTACTATACCTGCTCCATCCCTATTCAGTGTAGGTCACAAAGTTCAAGGGCAGTGCAATCAGAGACAGGGAGGGACAACAACAAGAAAGGGAGCCCAAAGAGACTGTGGGCCTGTTCACAGCAGAGGACGGATTAAAGCCTCCCAGACTCAGTGCTGGAGAGATGGCTCAGCACTTAAGAGCTCTGGCTGTTCTTCCAGAGGTCCTGAGTTCAATTCCCAGCACCCACATGACAGTTCACAACTACCTGGAACTCCAGTTCCAGGGGATCTGACACCTTCACACCAATGTACATAAATTAAATTTAAATAAATTATGTAAAAAAAAAGCTTCCTGGACTCATCTTATCCTCTCTAACATACATCTTCCCAATCAGGTGGCCCTCAGTGCTGAGATTGAGAACCTAGGCCAGACCATTGGATATAGCCCAGCAGGTGAATTGGGCACAGAAGCTACGAGAGGAGGATGCTGGGTTTCTGGAGAAGAATTTTACAAGTATGTGGAGGCAGGGTCCAGGGATGGCTGGCTGTGACATCTCCTCTTGAGAATCTTTCTACACCTCCCAATTCCCTTTCCCAGTCCAGGGGGGATTTCTGTTCCCCTGTGGTTCTCCCTTCAAGGTTGGGCCTTATCTTCCTCATTCCTACCCAGACAAGCTCCATTGTATTATCTCCAATACATACCCCGCGCATATCCAGACACATACTCCTGCTTCCTTTGTCTCTCTCAAATCCTACACAGGCTCACAAGGAGAGTTCTGCAGGTGGAGAGTGTTCTGGAAGGAATTGTGTCTCGGGTTGATGCTGTGGGTTCAAAGCTGAAAATGCTGGAGGGGAAAGGAGACCTGGCTCCCTCCCCAGGAATGGTGAGTACCCTTCCGCTGCATCCTCTGAGTTCTTTACAGCTGGAATCCATCTTATTTCCCACTCAGTTAGGGAGGACATTCTAGAAAGACCTAGGGAACAATGCTCACAATGGCCATAGATCAGCGGAGGTGGAGGGCAGGCCCAGAAGTTGCTTAAGTCAGCCTATAGATTTCCTTAACCTTTTAGGAAGGCCTTTGTTTTAATTTCTTTGAGTTTTTATAATAAACTATCAAAGATTAGATTGCTTATAAACAACGGAAATACACTTTTCACAGTTTGGGAGGGTGGGAGGAGTCTAAGACAAGGTACCAGCAGGTTCAGAACCCTGTGAAACTCTCTTTCTTGTTTCACAGACTGCTTAATTCTTGATGTGTTCTCATACGGCGGCAGGAAAAGGGGCACTAATCCCCTTTATAAGGGCTCCACACTCATGACCTCATCACCCAGCAAAGCCCTCATTTCCTAGTACTATTACATTGGGAATTGATCATGTCAGCATAAGACTTTGGGGAGACACAAACATTAGTCTGTAGCAATCTAGATTCTCTGTAATTAGATTCAGAGAAAAATTAATTACTTCTTCAAATGAGCTATTCCTTTTTCTTCCAACAGGAGGAGCTAGCTGTTTGGAAGAACCTATAACAGTCCTAGTTGTCATTTCAACCCCCTTGGGAGTCCAGGGTGGGCAGGAGAATTGAAGAGATCCCAAAACATCAGACAGCAAGTTCTCTCTCTATGCCTTCCCAGAAGCCACTTCTCCATGTACCCCCCACTTCTAGGGCATCATGTCTCATGATAGCTGCTGTGGAGTCCCACCCTGTATCTGTCCTTTTGAGCCAGTGTTTTTGGGTGTAACTGGGCAGCATGTATAGGCTTGGCCCTTGGTGTTTCTATATGTAGTCACACAGCTCTGAAAAGTAGCATTTCCTACTTGGGTTCTCACTTGCTGTGCATTTACTTCTGCTGTAGTGATTAACATCAATATAAACAAAAAGGAAGAGATGGCAATGACTCTCCTAAAGAACTCGGACAGCCATGATTGGTCAAAAGGAAGAAGCCCAAAGAGTAGGCGATGGATATGTCTCCCTACTTTGCAGTGAATCATACTCTTCTCCTGTGTGTGTCTAGAGATCTGCCATTGGCACACATGGGTGTGTGGAGGGGATTTTCTCTTCCCCCATGGAGTTTCCCTGTAAGAGAGGAAAGGAAGCCCTGGGGGAAAGTAGACTCTTTTGGGGTGAGATTCCGACAGAGGAGTTAAGAGGGACACCCTCAAAGGTAAAGTCAATGCGGGCTCTGCTGGAGGAGCCCACCCTCCGATTCTGATGTTCCTCTGAATACATAGAACCAAGAGGACTTCAAACCTGGAAACAGAACCCAAAGGGAGTCAGGGAAGAAAGTGATGTCAGGGTTCAGGGAAGGAAGTGACATCAAGGTTCAGGGATGGAAGTGATGTCAGGGTTTGTTGATCTTTGGACTAATATTATGTGGTGGTCTCTGACTCTGTTCATTATAGGATAATGTGGGGTTCCAAGGTGACTATCAATAAAACTCTTTAGAGAACAGGTCTTTGCATTTGCTTCTGGGGTTATAGAGAGAAGATGGGGGATAGAAACATAAGCTACTCGAGTGCACTCTCTGGAAGGTACAAGAGTGGAGTTTGGCTGTCCCAGGAGTCTTGAAGTAAGAAGCCCTGGCTCATAGGAATACTTGAAATGGAAGATACCACGATTACTACAGAAAAGAGTGGAGATTAAGCACCTAGGGAGAATGAGTCCTGCAGAGGAGATAGTCAGGTTAGGAAGGCTGGGGATAGGGGTATCTGTGGTGTGTGTGTGTGTGTGTGTGTGTACATGTGCACAAGCACAAGTGGGTGGAGGATAACCAAGAATAAGACAAGAAACTCTTACACCAAGATTTTGGATGCTCAGGAGCCTGCATCCTGAAAATTCTTACATACTGCTTCTCCCTCTCCTGTGAGCCCATTCTCCTGCACCTCCCATTGCTCCTCAGTACATCTTCTCATTCAAACCCTTCACTCATGCTTGTTCTCACACCGTTAAGTATTCCATAAACCTAAAAGACTTGTGCAACAACTAAATACAATCAAGATAACCAATGTGTCAACTATGATGAACACTTCCTTCAAGAAAGGCGCTTTCAATTAAACAGCATTAGGAGCTAGCTTGCAGTTTAAGAAACACGAGTCAGAGAGTTGATATTAATCCAAGGCTTGTGGGAAGGGGAAAGGAGAGAATATTTAGGATCAAGAATCAAGGCTGAGCCGGGCGGTGGTGGCGCACGCCTTTAATCCCAGCACTCGGGAGGCAGAGCCAGGCGGATCTCTGTGAGTTCGAGGCCAGCCTGGGCTACCAAGTGAGTTCCAGGAAAGGCGCAAAGCTACACAGAGAAACCCTGTCTCGAAAAACAAAAAAA